>DWMZ01003428.1:0-12751 GCA_018249855.1 Eueides tales michaeli | reverse complement strand
ATATATATATATATATATATATATATATATATATATATATATATATATATATATATATATATATATATATATATATATGTATATATATGCACCGCCAAGACGAGCCAAGCGAAGCGCAAAAGCACTACCTACCTTTTCTAGAAGTGTTTCGTCATTTTTTTGTTTTTTTGAACCCTCATAAAGTCCGTGTCCGATTTACCAATAATTCAAAATCCGAATATATAATAGTCCGAATAACTCAAATACTATAGATTTTATTGATATCTAAAGTACATCGATTTCGTCACTGACACACTGATGATCATCAAAATGTTTGGCTACTTCCTGAAGTGGTAGAAAGCTGAAATTTGGTATATAATCTAAGTTTAGTATACAATCAACAAAAAAAATCATAAGTTATAACTTTCTCCCTCCGACTCCTAAAATGGGGAAAGAGGGGGGAAGATTACCAAGACGACCACATAAGGTTTGCCCTGCGAAAAAGATATCAGATCTCATATAGGGCCAGCTTCTGGATAAACACGGCCTAACTCTACCCACTCAAGCCCAAGCTTTACGAATTCTACATATCAGTAAAAATGTATGGCTTGGCTGTTTCGATCGAATTTTGATTTCTTACTTCAGAAAGGAAATATTCACATCACCTGCACAACGGTAACGAAACGGCGAAGCTGTACATTTTTACTGAGATTATTTTTGGTGTGATATATATATATATATATATATATATATATATATATATATATATATATATATATATATATATATATATATATATATATATATATATATATACATATATAAATAGATTCCGAGGTTTCCTCTGCCTGCCCTGCCTATAATATGTATATAAAACTTATCTTCTCCATATTAAATCCAGTGATTTTTTTAACGGGCGATGCGGTTCTCGCTAACAAACAATTTAAAGTACAGATCACATTTTGAATGCTAGAGTATTAAGAAGTTTTCAAGTTTCATTTAAAATGTTTCCCGCTTCCTCGGTCTTGGTATCTTATTAAAAGTTATTTTCCATTGAAATGAAAGAGGTGTTTGTGCCGCTTCTAGCCTCTGTGGTAAAGAACTAATGGGATTCTGAAATAATTGTATGTAGCTTTGTAAAAAGCTGTGTAATATTTAATATTTTCCAACAGCTTTTATTACTTCTACTTGGAATTAACTGAGACGAACTTCTATGCATTTATCTTATATTATCTTATATTTTTTTTTACCTGCACGCTTTTTCCCGCACATGGCAAAGTAGATGAAGGGAAACTAGTGTTAACACAGTTAGTTTTGTTCCTACGTTTTGCGTAATTTAAGGCATTTCGTCTTGTTGAGTGAAGAACTAAACGCCGCCGTTACCAAAGCCCAAAATGATAAATCTCTATATATATATATATATATATATATATATATATATATATATATATATATATATATATATATATATATATATATATATATATATATATATACTTAGTGTGAAATGGGATTAAAATAAATAAAACTAGTTAATGACATACATTTTTAATTGAATTTTCAACAAGATAATAAATCACATAGCATATGTAATCTTTTTACAGATTTTATTATTATAGTGGAAAAATAGTAATCTATATAAAAGTTAACTTAGAGCTTTTTCTAAAGTTAAGTAAATTTCAAGCATATTACAGTTAGAAAGTACTTAGCTGATCTGTAGACATCATAGTTAACTGCATCGGTTATCTGATAAGCGGTTAATTAAACTATATAGGTAAGCGTGTTGTGCAGTGTTGTATATTTAATATCTAAGAATATATATATAACATTATATTGTTGTAGTGGAAAATATTAAGATTTTAATATCGGAAATTTTATTGATGTATATTTATTGTATATTTCCACCGAAATAGTATCAGCCATACTATTCTATACTATAATGAACTATAACTCTAACTACGAGTATCATTGTCTGTATATAAAATATATATTAAAAAAAAATTAGTCTGTTTATTTTTTTGTCTGTGTTTTTTTTTTCATATATATATATATATATATATATATATATATATATATATATATATATATATATATATATATATATATATATATATATATATATATATATATATATTAACCGAAGAACTTTTGTGAAATTCGTAAAGGCATTTGACAAATTTAGACTACATGTTCTTACCAGAAAGTGTGATTAAACGTAGTTAGTTATTTTTTAGTTTACCGTCTGCCTAGACAGAGGGAATGCAGCGACGAGTGATACTCCGTTCTCTTTGCACAGATTAAGGCTTGAAACATTGAGTGTTTAGTGGCAAAATACTGCACTATGTCTTGATACTATAGAAATAAAAATCGGCTTACAATCCAATGATGTCTGAATAATCCATACCGTTTGAAGATATTATATAACAAGAAAACTTAATACTATCTAAAGTAATAAAATATTTAAATATGCTTGCCACTTCATAAAAGTTTCACATAAAACTTGCAATAGGAAATGAAGTTGGTGAACAATTTAAAGATGTGGCCAAGCAGTGTACGTTGATTGATTAATGAAGATTTACTTGAAACTAGAACAATAGAAGTACGTGCGCGAGCGAATTACTGTGAATTGTTCTCAACAATATGGCTTGTTATGGAAATTTTTATATTACGCCCAATAAGTTCAGACTTTAGCATTCGTAAAAATTTTTTATTGAATTTCCTCGCCCTTTGTCTTTTATAGGTAGGAATATTAATTTATAAATATGGATTGGTGATTGTGTTTTTACATAAAGAAGAAATATTGATCCTATTTATTTATATAATTTTCTTTATCAAATTGTAATAATTGAGGCCTGTCGTGACGCAGGAGTAAATGACAGGTTGTTGGTTCGATGCCCGCTCGAAGAAGTGAAATATTTAATATTTTCATATACTTCACTCACCATGCAATGCCTCAAATTCAGCGGAAAATGGGAAACGGAGTGCCTTAACACTAGTTTCCCAAGTTCCTTCTGTCTATTCTGGCATCAGCGGGATTCAGTGTGTAGCTAAAAAAAAATCTTAACATTTGTATTAAATTTGTACGATGTATCGCAATTTCATTTGCACGAACTATTAAGTGTAGGGTCGCCTTTCTTGACGTTTAGGTAGAAATTTTGAGAAATCCTCTTTTAGTGCTCCCTCCCCTCTTAAAGGAATTTTCGTCTTTGTGTTCCTAGTCATTCAGTTAGCAATACGTTTGTATGTGACAAGTTATAAGACGTTATGCCAAGAAGAATTTAGCTGGGATACTATTTACTATGTAACTAATATTTTCGGCCAGGATAACCCAATATAACTTTTCAATGAGAGCCCCTCAAACACATTCCGATAGAAGTGAAACTTTATTTCACAAGGATTTCGGATTTTTCATTGGATTCGGCGAACATTTTTTCAAAGTTCACAGTTCGGGTTTGAATAAAAATAAACTTTTGTAATTATTAGCGGTTGCCTCGAACAGTTACAATTCTGTCTTCATTCATGACTATTTGCTTTTCATAATGTATTCGGGAGAAGACTTTTAGGAATGTAACTTTTATATATATATATATATATATATATATATATATATATATATATATATATATATATATATATATATATATATATATATATATATATATATATATATATATATATATAGTATACATGGCAAAGTAAAAAAAAGAAATATAAGAGGTTTAGAGAGCATGGAAATGTAATTTTAAGAGTTGCTTAAAAATTGTTAGGGATCTCGCACGTCTGATATTCAGAGGTAACTCATCCCATTTTTACGTAATATATTTATTAAACATAATATATTTATTGGTTATGTTAATCCAGACGATAATTTACATAAAAAAAACTCAACAAAATTAAAGTTATAAAATTCGCAGCAGCCTTCTTAGATTAATAACAAAATTGATTGCTTATATTAAATTTGTTCTTAGAACGTGATTAAAATTTTATGTTACTGATAAAAGGGTCATGTTTTCACGGATACTAACACGGCAAGTCAAATAAAAAAAATCATAAACCTTCATATTACTACGATACTTACATATATGCGATTTAAAAGTTCATACTATTGAGTAAACACCTATAAGTGGTATATTTAACAAGCTTTTATAAGCTTGTACTGATGAGACAATATCTATATAGATATTTCATTAGAAAGAGAAATGAAAATTATAGATAAAATCATTTATACAAAAAATTATCTTATGCATTAAATGAGGGTAGTCTTAATTATTTTTTGTCCAAAATATGGATAAAGTATTGCCATCCATTAGAGGCAGTGGAGCCTTAATTAAAGGCATATATCTCGGAGCGAGCGGGTTGGGCTGACAACACAAATAGTCAGACGTTTTTATCGACAATGTGCCGTCAGCCCTATATGATCCCTTACTTATTACAATTTGTAATGAATTTTCTTTAAATCTATTAAAAAAATAATTATTAATATTAAATAAGATTTTTAAATTTTATTTCAGCTCAAAGTAAATAGCGTTTCAAAAGTGCCAGTTAAGCACAATTTATTTCGCTAAAAAGTATTGTAAAAAAATCTAGATTAGATTTTTTTGCTGACGCACTGTTGTCTACGAAAGTCGATTTATAAAATTAGTATTATAGTAAAATAGAAAAAAGATTGAGATGGGATTGATAGAAGAAATAGGAAAATTAATTATTTTAAAATTCAAATGTTAAAGTGTTAAAGGCCTGTCATGGCGTTGTGGCATAAGCGTGTGACTATAAACATGACAGATTGTGAGTAGATCACACTGTGACAAGGCAAAGTGCGGTATTGAGTTCTGACACTCAACACGCAAAGCCTTAAATTCGCCAGAAAGAGGGGGGGGGGGGGGGGGGACGAAACAGTGTGTCTAAGCACTAGGTTCCCAAATATCCCTTTGTCTACTCTGCCATGTGGCATTTGGGAACCTACATGAGGCTAAAAATAACGGGATACTGCCTGAAGCTATAAATAAGTATTATCAAAAATACAATTTACACAAATAATTTGTTCTACCAATGCAAAATACATACGTAACCTAAAAATTAAGTTCCTGAAAGTCAAAATCTTCTCACGGATACATTATGTCGATGAAAAGCAAATAGCGATGAACGAAGACAGAATTATAACTGTTTGAGGCAACCGCTAATAATTACAAAAGTTTATTTTTATTCAAACCCGAAATGTGAACTTGGAAAAAATGTTCGCCGAATCAAACGAAAAATTTCTTCCTTGTGAAATAAAATTTCACTTCTATCGGAATGTTCTTGACGAGCTTTCATTGAAAAGTTATATTGGGTTCCTTGCGGAAAGTGTAAGTAATATAGAAAATAGTATCCCAGCTAAATTCTTCTCGGCATAACGTCTTATAACTTTTCACATACAAATACATAAAATGACATAAAAGTAGCATCAGCAACAAAACAAAACTAATAAAAAACAAATAATATTTTTTAATTTATTGCATAAGAGCAAAAAAAAACATGTGTAAAATAGAAAAAAAACTTTTGTAAAGTATGTGACTGAAAAAAAAATTGGAAGATTTGTAGGAAATGTAACGGGTTTGAAGAATTTATGAGCTAGTTGGCCATTAGATGTTATAGACATTATTATTTATTATATATTTGTTATATGTTTTTTGTGCGAGGCCTGTCGTGGCGCAGCGACACAAGCGTGTGACTGTAACCGATAGGTTCTGGGTTCAAGCCCCAGTCGCGGAAATGAAACATTTCATATTTTCAATTTAAATTCAGTTTCATTTCTTCGCTCTGGTAGTCAGGCAAAGTGCGGTATTGAGTTCCGCCACTCAACACGCAATGCCTCAAATTCGGCGTAATGTGGGGAACGGAAGTGGAACGGAGTGTCTTAACACTAGGTTCCCGGGTTCCCTCTGCCTACCCTGTCATGTGCGGCTTATACATATACAGCGTGAAGCTGAGAGAGAGAGAGAAAATAAGTGGTCTATAAATAATATTTTTACTTGAAATGAAAGCGTTGTAATACTATATTTCAAAGCCTACCCTGCCATGTGTAGGATACAGTGTGTAGCTATAAAGAAATTATTCAATGAAGTTTACAAAATTTTGAAAACCTTATACAAAATAACCGACATTAAGTATAGATTATGAGGTTGTTTTAAAGTTCCCAATCAGTTAGTTAAGTTTGGCACTTTGACGCTTAAAGGTGAAAGGAATCGTGAACTGTCAGCTTCAATTTATTAATCGGATAAAGCCGAATACACACGGATCGAGTGCGACCCACATATAGAAGTTTGGCATAGGTGAATTAATAGGTACGGTAGTTATAAGTAGCGACGACCTTTTACGGTGACGGATGGTATACATCCATTTGGATTTATACACATACACACATGTCTATATATATATATATATATATATATATATATATATATATATATATATATATATATATATATATATATATATATATATATATATATATATATATATATATATATATATATATATATATATATATATACATAGTTTAAAAGCTTAGAAAAAGTTTAGTTCACATAATAAATTTTTAAAAATAATAAAAAAAAAATCTTGGTTACGTGAACGTTAAATCCACCGCCATAGTATCCAAAGTCATACTACAAAACTTGCCAAGTCAAAAGAGCAAAGTGTACACGTATTTTTAATTAGCTACGGCTATAGTGTAAACGGACATGATCGCTCCATATTCGCACGTCCTACGAGTTTCCTTACATATTATGACTAATATACATACATATTAGCGGGATGTTTTCCGCTTGTTTAATTTCCACTTTACACCCTAGAAGCTGGTACAACGTTGTGGTAATATAAAATGTACTGCCATATTAATTTTGAAGACTCCGCTCTAATTACGCTTGAAGCCCACAAAGCGTTAGCCTGATGTCTTTATATAAATAAAATGCTATATCAAACTTAATGCGGGAAAAATTTATAACAGTCACAACTTTTTGGATTTTTCTAGATAAAAGTGGATAATTTTTGACTTTTTAATTATAATTTTCGTGTATTCTCTCCTTTCCTTCGACCCTTCCTTTCTTTTTTTTTTCAACTTTTTTTGTGTATAGTGTTAGTAAGTCAGTAATTTAAAAATAATTTATTGATAAAATACGTTTTCTAAATAATCATTTCATTCAGGAAATTATTTAGGAATTAAAGATTTGTATTTGTTATGAACATAATGCGACTGAACATAAATAATGCATTTTTTGTTTTCTTAAAGCTTTAAGCGATTCTGCAAACATTTTTTAAATTATTGAAAGGATTAAAATATTTTTTTATTAACTATAACAAAATTATAGATTATTTTTTACGTTTTAAGTTTGCTTACATAAAAAAATCATGAGAACATTATTTATCAACATTTAAAATTTATAATATATAATTCTATACGGATATCTTGGATGTAATTGCACAGAGCAAAGCTTTAAGCTTTTGTGTCTTACTATCTCTTTTTTTTACTCTGTATCCTGCATACAGCAGTGTCGGCGAGGGAAACTGAGTGTTGGAAAACTCCATTTTTATCCTATTTTCTAGACATGTATGGGTGTCGATTGGTCTTTTAAGAAATTTTAACGCCGCGCTTTGTCGTGTTGTTGGAGCACATTAAAAACTGTTTACTATCCAAAATAGAATCCACAAGCGTCACACTTACATTCAGATGCTATGCCGTTGCGCCTCGACTGATTCACTACCTCAGCTTCACGTTCTATCCCACACATGGCGGGGTAGGCAGAGGAAAGTTGAGAATCTAGAGTTGAGACACTCCGTTCCTTTGCCTTCTTTCCGCCGAATTTGAGGTAGAGAGAGAATTTGAGGTAGAACTCAAAATAAATTTTTGCCTTGTTACCAGACTGAAGACATGAAAATATTAATAATATTTAAATTAAAAGTATTTTACTCGTCTACAGTCACAGCGTGTGACTAGTATGCCTTTAATATATATTTAATTTTACAAAAAAAATATAAGAAAAAAAATCTATGTATTACAATATACGTATATCGATAGCTGCGTATTTTTATTGAAACCGATGCCTTATCTTGAAATCGCGTGAGCTCACAGTATGCAAATTTGGTTCACGTCTCACATTAGATATCGTACTACTTACTCACTCCTGTATCAATTCCGGTGAACGAACATGAATGGTGCTTAGTTATTTTTTTTTAAATTAATGACTTCTTTTCCCAAGTGTAGTGTCAAAGAAAAAAATATGAAAGTTTTTAACCTATTTTCTGCGATTTAAATAAAGTCTATGTATACAAATAATATCTTTTCATAGTAATTTATAAAACTAGCCTGAGACCAGTCGTGGCATAAGAGTGTGACTGTAACCGATAGGTTCTAGGTTCGATTCCCAGTCGAGAAAATGAAATATTTAATATTTTCAATTTAAATATACAATGTTTCATTTCTTTGCTCCGGTAATAAGGCAAAAGCGCGGCGTTGAGTTCCGCCACTCAAAACGCAACGCCTCAAATTCGGCGGAAAGTTGGAAACGGAAGTGGAACGGAGTTTATTTACACTAGGTTCCCGGGTTCCCTCTGCCTACCCTGCCTCGTGTAGGATATAGCGTGAAGCTATAAAACTAAAGTGTTATAATTGACTGCGCCACAAAAGGCCTCTATTATATCATTTAAAATATTAAAATCAATCACTGATTTATTTTCTATTTCAGTAATATAACGTATGTACATAGTTAGTTATTATATGTAATGCCCTACTAAAAATACCATTATATATACTGTAGTCTATATAAAGTGCTTTTTGAAGACATTTGGTGTGATCGCTTAACAAAAACATGCAGCATTAACACGTGCTTTTGTAACTAAACATTATAAATAAATAAGGGTCGATCGCATTCGGGACAGATAAACACAATCTCTAAGCAGAAAGCTCCGCTGACGGACTAATATATTTTTAAAAAAAATCTCAGTTAAGAATATGTAGAAAAAAGTACTTGTGTAAGGAAAATCTCAACATTAACCAAAAACAACGGTTATATGACTTTATTTCTAATATTCTCTCCAAGAATCAGACCAGATCAAAGTACCGTTTACTACTCATTTTCATAAAAAAAAACAAATATTATCTATTCTATACGACCTATAGATTAAATAATATTTATCCTAGAAGCAAAAAACTGTCAAGTGGGTGTCGGCTTTGTCAACCGAGGAGCTCGTATTTTTTTATAGAGTTGACTTGGAAGCTTCATTGTTTCTATGTTCCAATTACATCCTGACTAAAATATTAAAATTGTTCTGCTTCGATGCCTTTTGAGGCGCCGGGGCACAAGCGTGTACCTGTAAAAGCGACAGGTAATAGGTTCAGTCTCCACTCGAGGAAATGAAATATTTAATATTTTCAATTTTTTATATTAAATAATTTCAATTCATCTCTCTGGTCGTTGAGTTCACGACGCGCTTTGCCTTGTTACAAGCGATGCTTAAAATTCGGTGAAAAGTGAGAGACGGAACGGAGTGTCATACCTTGCCATGTGCAGGATACAGCGTGAAGCTGAAAATATTTTGATAGACAGATAGACGGACAAGAAAGTGTATATATATATATATATATATATATATATATATATATATATATATATATATATATATATATATATATATATATATATATATAGGATTTTTTACATTTTAAGTTACAGAATCCTAAAAAAATATCTATGCTTATATATCTACGTATTTTTGACAAGTTCAAAACATAAATAAGGTAACGGTAATGATATGGTAACGGTGACGGTATAGTAACGGTAACGGTATGGTAACTAATACTGTGCTTAAAGCTATCTGGTGTAGCAGGGTAGACTGTGAGAAATATATTTCACAGTTAATTTAACTCAAGTAGGACGTCAAGGAGGCTTTTAATGTAACAAATTTAGGTTGATATCTGTCAACCATCAGGTTAATAAAAGCCTAAACTTTATGAAATATGGTTAGAAATATTTAAATATTCTTGTATGATATCAGTAATAAAAAATTTGCTATTAAGCATATACGTATTAAGTTCACACTGTATGCCGCAAATGGCAGGATAGGCAGAGGGAACATGGGAACCTAGTCCTAAAGCACTCCGTTCCGTTGGTCACTTTCCGCTCAATTTAGGGCATTACGCGTTGAGTGGCGGAATTCAACGCCGCCTTTTGCCTTGTTACCAGAGCGAAAAAATAAAAATTCTCAGCATTTCTTCCGAAAATACTCACCATTTCATTTCTTCGAGAGGAATAGAATCCAAAACCTTCTGCGTTTACCTGACCTCAAATTAACCATTACTTTGGAATACAAAACATTTCAATATACAGATTTTATTCACTTTAGAATAACATAGCGATGTTGTAATTATTTAAATAGGAAAGAATGAAAATAAAACTTTAAATAATATTAAAAAGCGGCGTTGAGTTTCGCCACTCAACCGGCAATGCCTCAAATTCAACGGAAAATGGGGATCGAAAGTAGAACGGAGTGTTTTAACACTAGGTTCCCAAGTTCCCTCTGCCTATCCTGCCATGTACGGGATAAAACGTGAAGCTGAGCTTAAATATTATACATGCACCTTAAATTCAAGAATACTAGAATGGTACATTTTGGTAAAATAAAATTTTATAACTCATATTTCGTCTTTATTGTGTATTCTACAGTTAACAATATTAAAAATTTACTAATTTTTGCTGCAGTTACCTACCACATTTCCGCACTGCGCTTCTTTTATACATATGTATGAATAATACAATAAATTTATGTTAATAACTTCTTTAGAACCATATATATATATATATATATATATATATATATATATATTTGGATTGCACTGCACTTTCATATATTCACTTCTATATACATAATAATAATAGTTATTTTTAAATGTATCTCTTTTATAATAATTTATATTTGAAAATTTGAAAATATAAAAAAAATATCTGAAAATTGATGTTAACATCATACATAAAGTCTATAGGAACTGTAGTAACACAGGTATTGTTAGTTTCAAGTGGCGCCAGTTTGCGGCTACCCATGTTGTAACGTCGAGTTTGACCTTGCTGTATATATTATGTGACATGTGTTGTAAATTTGGTTAAATTTGATTAAAATTTCTTATGACGAGCTAATGATAATATTTTGAAGAAAAATTAGATTGATGATTTTCTGAGCTTTAATATAAATATGTTTTTTTTATTTTTGTTTTATTAGTTTCACGCTGTATGCCGTGCATAGCAGGGTAGGTAGAGGGAACTTGGGAACCTAGTATAAACTCCGTTCCATTTCCAACTTTCCTACAAATTTGGAACATAACTTGTTGAGTAGCGAAACTCAACGCCGCACTTTGCCTTGTTCTCAGAGCGATAACATGAAAATAGTAAATATATTAATTTGAAAATATGGAATATTTCATTTCCTCGAGTGGAGATCGAACCCGCAACCTGTCGCGATTATCCTTTTGTAAACAACATTAACAATATACTATAATATATTTTCGTAGTACATGTTCGTTCGTACGGACGATTAAACAAAAGCTTCCGAGTGTTAGCGTGCTCACTGATTATTCTCCATTGACCCAATGGTAACAATTACATACAATTGTGGTAAAGTGAACATTTCAGAGTTGAATCGTTGTGTGGATGCAATTAGTTAAGGGATTTAACGAATTATTTATTTAATTCGTTAGATGTTTTAATTCTATTATATTTATTTTACTCAGCTTCACACTGTATCCCGCATATGGAAGGATAAGCAGAAGGAACCTGGGAACATAGTGGTAATACACTCCGTTCCCCACTTTCCGCCGAATTTCAGACATTGCATGTTGAGTGGCGAAACTCAACGCCGCGTTTTAATTTTAAAATCTATGATAATTATATAAATTTAATTGTATTTAGTTTATTAATAACAATAACCTACAATAGCAAAAGTCGAAATACAAACATTTTTTACAAAAAATAGGAAATAATTAAATAAATATATAACAGCGTGTGACTATCGGTTTTTAGAAAATCGAAAATTCTTTGGTCACATGAAAAATGTGCTTAGCAGCCCGTGGGCTGTATAGCTTCTAGCCTCTACGTAAGTATTTTGAGCGTTAAGTAGCGTATTAGCGTCTGAGCGATCTTTTTTTTTCTCAAAATTGATGAGGATATGTACAAGAATGACAAAGGCCTCACCCGTCTTTCCTTGGGTAAAGAGAACTGATGTAGGTCTATCGTACTTACTTCTTCTAATTGCATGGCTGTGGGAAGGCCAAAAAGCTGCATATGTAGATTTTATATGGTCGTCATGGGCCCGGAAGTTGGCCTGGACCCTTGTCTCGGCCGTAAAGTGTTATTTCATACTTTAAAATGTATTTTTTTTATCAATTTATATTTAAAAATGTAAAAAATATCTTATGTGAATTAAAAGTATTAAAAATATATTACTTTTAATCAACATAATAATTATTCGTTTTATACCTATAATAAATATTAGGAAAGAGTGTAAAACACAAAGTTTTTATTTGTACCCATTATAGCATAACGGAAAGAAACGATATATTGACATATCTATATATTTTTTTTACATTCAATATATTGAAATTGTTGAAACATGTATATATAAATATAAATTAAGAGTTGGTTGTGGCGGGTGTCGTGGGAATGATCCCCACTCGAATCAAATGAGATACTTTATATATATATATATATATATATATATATATATTTATATATATATATTTATATAT
>DWMZ01003427.1:0-12751 GCA_018249855.1 Eueides tales michaeli | reverse complement strand
TATATATATATATATATATATATATATATATATATATATATATATATATATATATATATATATATATATATATATATATATATATATATATATATATATATATATATATATATATATTAATTTAAATGAGTATATTTACGATTTTCTTTATTATGATACCTATCCTATATGCAAGTAGGCTACCCCTACCCACGGGAAAGAAGCGTGATTTATATGTGTGTATCTATAAATAAACAAACACATCCTTCTCTTTTCATTTCCCGTTTGCCGTCGATCACCCGAATAAGGCTTAGTGACCCCCCTAGAAAAGTTCCGATATCACAGATTAAGAAACACCCGTAGATGGTATGAGAAAATTGATGTAGACAGACGGACAGACTAACATCAAAATTATATTATGTATAGATGTGCATTCTTTTGAAGTACGGAACCATAAAAAATGAATAAAAATGAGCAAAATTTATAAGTAACATTGTAAGTACCCCCCGCGGGGCCGGTGGCGTGATCTCGATTGATTAATTAATTTTATTATCATCTTTAGGCTGGCTGTCGTGCAAATATTTGAACTGTTAAGTTAACAAAAGATTTTCGTTTTGTGTCCATATTGTTTTAGGGTTCCGTCAAAAGATGGAAAAAAGGAACCTTTTGCGCTTTGTTGTCCGTCTGTGTGTGTATCAAGCTTAAATTAAAATCAAATATTTATTTTCCTTACATCATAGAAAAACTAAGCTTTTGAATTAACGTAATTAAAAGACACTACTGATATGCATCGTTTTGGTATACTATGGGATACTTCCCGTTGGAACACTACGGAACTTTGTACGGAACCCTACGGACATGAATCTGAGTAGTCTGGAGATGAATCTGAGGTTCACAGTAATTTATGTACCAAAGTAATGTGCTACTCCGATTCAGGCAAGGTAGGCAGAGAGAACCTGGGAACCTAGTGTTAACATACTCGGTTGCGTTCCCATTATTTGTCTTTGTATAAACTTTGACAGACAATTTTTTTGAGTATTGAGTTTTTTTAATGGCCAAATTAATTTTTTTTTAATTAAAAATTGTAATGGAAAAAACAAGTTGTAAATAGCGAGTGGGGTTTGAGTTTATATGAAATTTTGCTTTAAGGAACACTACCATATATATAAATTTGCTATGATCATTGAACGTACGTACTTAGTTGTTGGGAAGTCTAGGAGACCATTAAGAGATGGATTTTCAAAAACCAACCAACAAATGCTGAAAATAAAAACTGGTCAAGTGTGAGTTAAATTTGCCCACCTAGGTTATAGTATAACTTTTAGGACTATAAGCTAACAGAAAGAGCAACTTAAAAGCGTTGACTATTTTAGCATATTTGATTTTCGCGATTATTATACAATTTAAATGAAAAAAATTAAACTGTTTTCTAATTAAATTGTTTTCTATATATTATTTGGAAATCCGACGTTTCGAATACTTTGCAGTAGTCCATGGTCACGGGTAAACTGGAAAAAAAACATAAAATTCAATATTCGCGATCGAATATTGAATTTTATTTTTTTTTTCCAGTTAAATTAGATCATATCGAATCCGGTAGATTATATCGAATCCGGTTAAATTTGTTTTATTTAAAATGTTGACGAATTTAGTTTTGCGGGTGTATGCATTCATTTTGTATGAAATCAATTTGCTATTACAAGTTGGCAATGACGTTTTTTCTATGAAATACTTATAAATTTAATATAAAATTGTAAGCTCTCACTCACTCCGTCAAATCTATAGCTGTAGTTTTGAATTACGCGATGAAAATCAAGTAAATTGCAGCAAAACAGATGCAAAAATGCTCTTATCGTTCGATTGCGTTAATATTGAAGCTTCACTTTTTCTCTATTTTAAATGAACTGTGGACTGTAAGTATGAATATTTGATATTAATATTAATTTCAGTAATAGTGAGGTAATAAGCCTTTACACGATCTTGACATAAACGGAACGAATCAAACGGAACGAACTGGTGTACAACGAAGTGATCCATAAGGATTCCTTCTCAAACTTTTGAGGTCTGAAATCCCAAAAACAAGTATTTATTTACTTACTTGTTTATCTTCACGCTATATCCCTAGCGGGGTAGGCAGAGAGAACGGAGCGCCAAACACTACGGTCTCGGCATATCTCTTTCGCCTCGTCCACTGTCATTAACCTCTTCATACATGCCCTCCGGGGGCTCCTAATGCTTTTTACGTCACCCTCCTCCAGTATCGTACATACTGTGTTTTTGAAGGTCAACTCTCCCTCTCTCACTCTCCCTCTGCCACTCCCCCCCCTCTCTTACCCCCCCTCCCTCTGTCACCTCTCTACCTCTCTCACGGACAGTCAGTATATTTATAATATTTGTTTCCTCAATTATGTTATTTACGTAGGTTTCAAAGAAATCATGAGAAATCGCGTTCATTAAAGCATTAAAAGGATTAATGTATGTATTTGCATGCCATTGCCGTAGTGATGTAATTAATCGTATCATTTATAATAGTCATGTAACAATATTTTTTAAATAAGGTATTTACAATTTAAATAATCACCGCTACACAGTGTGTTTTGTACTTTATGCTTATGGAATGATGAAACTGAGAGCGTCTGTTTGTTTGTTGTCTTTTGTTTTTCACTTACGGAAATAATTTCAATTTTGATTTATATATACTAATCGAATGAAAACTAGTTGTTCCTGAGATTTGTGAGCTTATTTTTTAGCTTAACTTTCTGCCTTGTATAGCCTTATATAGAGCACTGGGCAGAGGCGATGTAGCAATAAAGTGTATCTTTTTACTATTTTTAAACTGTTATTCTACACTTAAAAAAGAAAAATACTAAATTTAAAATCGTATAAAAATTTGAACGAAGCAGGTGTATCTTATTCACCAATCGACATTTCGTTTTGGGTGGCGTAACTCAACACTGTGCTTTATTTTCTTACCATAGAAAAGAAATGAGCTTAATATTTTTTCCAAAGTAGAAAATGAATCTACAATTGTCGTTTGTGTCAACCACAACGGCCTCAATCTGGAAAAAAAAATATTTCTTGCATATATAATAAATAATAATAAAAAATATATAACCAAAGTCACTAACATACGTTATAGTCAATAGTATTAAATTCATAATGATTGCTGAGATTTATCAATTGAAGGTAAAAGTGCGTGAGAATATGTGTTTTCTTGTATCTTCGTATATGGATAAGACTACCTTATATGGTATGAAGTAGCGTTTTATAGTAACTCAATCGATTTTTTAACCACACTTTTGTAAAAGTAAATTAGCGGCGTTGAGTTCCGCCACTCGGGTTACGGAGTGATTTGTTATTACGTTCTTTCTTTTTACACTGTCTTGTATACGGTATACGGGAAGCGTGAATAAATCTATGAATATCAATATTAATTTGGAAACCGGTGTGGACAATTGTGACATACCTATATATGACTCTACGCGAAGGTTACGGATTCAATTTTTATCAGCTCCTCGTTGTTTATTGTTGAGTGTTGAGACACTCCGTTCTGTTTCCCACTTTCCATTGAATCGAGCGAAAAAATGAAAATATGCATTAAATATTTAATTTCCTTGAGGATCGAACCCAGAACCTGTCTCTTTTACATTCACAGGCTTTTGCCTCTGCGTCATAACTGGCTTTAATATAAGGTAATTTCTTTTATACGAGTTTTTAAGGCACTCTTTTTATAATTTATAAAATATACGTGTATATTTAGGACATGTATTTTATATACTGAGGCCTGTCGTAGCGCAGCGGCACAAGCGTGCGAGAGGTTCTGGTTTCGATCCCCAGTCGAGGAAATGAAATATTTAATATTTTCAATTTAAATATTTAATGTTTCATATCTTCGCTCTGGTAATAAGGAAAAGCGCGGCGTTGAGTTCCGCCACTCAACACGAAATGCCTTAAAATCGGCGGAAAGTGGGGAACGGAAGTGGAACGGGGTGTCCTAACACTAGGTTCCCGGGTTCCCTCTGTCTACCCTGCCTTGTGCGGGATACAGCGTAAAGATCTTTTATATATCAAATCAAATCAAAATCAAATCAAAATATTCTTTATTCAATTAGGCCATTACAAGCACTTTTGAATCGTCAAGTTACATAGAAATGTGTGTAGTGTCAGTCCTACAGGAAGCTACCACCGGCTCGGAAGGCGGGTCTGCTAAGAGCCGGCAAGAAACTCAACAGTTGCTCTTTTCAAAATATCAATTAAAGAAAATATATAACATAATTAGCTTCCTGAGTGAGTACCAACAGCATTTAATCCCACGCATTCTTACCATGGTAATATTCTTGAATTGAATAATATGCTTTGCCCAACAATATATTTTTCACTTTCACTTTAAATTTTTGAAGTGGCAAGTCTAATATTGCTTGTGGAATTTTATTATACATACGTGTACCATGTCCCATAAAAGACTTACTAACTTTTTGAAGACGAAAACTAGGAGTGATCAGCTTGTTTTTACTTCTTGTATTGATACCATGTCTGTTTTTTAAGTAAGTGTGGATATTTTTCGGAACAAGTATTATATTATCATATATGTACTGCGATGCAACCGTAAGAATACCCGTTCCTTAAAAAAATTCTAAAAAAAAAAATCCCGAGCTCCCATGCTGTATATGGTACATATACTTACATATATTGGTGTAATCCAAGAGACACGGTTTCAAGCACAAAAACACGGGCGCGCCTTAATAAGTTCATCTAAAGCTTCTAATGAAATATCACACGACAATGATGAACATTTCAACTTTTGTACGTATTTCTCAATTTTTGTCCTTGACTCTTATCTAATGGTGATAAGAGCGATTTTCCCGTAAAAAAAACAATGTACATGTAGATTTTAGTTAGAGAAATAAATAATTTGAGTGGAAAGATGGTGCGATAAGACCGTAGTGGGTACCTGAGAATTGAGGTACTTGTTTAGGGTTGACAGTTCTTTGAATTTGAAATTATTAAAATTGTATTTATTTTTTTCGTAATTTTTTTTTCTAGTTGTTTTTTTATGAATAGTAGTTTATTTATTTACTTGCACTACTTGCACTATGGTCTAGTATAACCTAGTGATAAGACGATCTATATATATATATATATATATATATATATATATATATATATATATATATATATATATATATATATATATATATATATATATACATATATAATGTTAACATTACGATACTTCCTAATTTTCCGACAAATTTAAAGCCCTGTTGAATGACGGAGCTCAACGCCGAATTTAGCCTTAGCCTTTTTTAGAAATAAAAATATATAATATTTAATTTCCTCGTGTGGGGATCGAACTTATAACCTGTTACACTTAAAATGGCCCGTCTATGCCTCTGTGTCACGATAGGCCTGTGTATTTGAATTATTTTACTAATTAGTAACATAGTTACATAGTTACAAGTCAACTTAATAGAGATAGAACAAACAACAGACAATTAGTGTATTACAACTTATTTATGTTGTTAGCATCTCTGTAGGGAGATTTTTTACAAATTTCCGCTACCCAAAGATAATTCGTTAGAATTATCGTTTGGCAAGAGAGAATGCTATTTATTAAATATTTTTTTACTATTAAAAATACTATTTTTAAAGTGTCATTCCACACTTAGGAAAGAAAAATTAAAAAAAATTATACATTTTTAAATTTAGTATTTTTCTTTCTTAAGTGTGGAATAACACTTTAAAAATAGTAAAAATAGTGTATTTTTTCAGTTTTTAATATTATTATGAAAATTATCTACCCTATTGCAAAAATCGTTGGTACGAAGGATTAATATTACCCGGCCGGCACTACCGTGATTTTAATGTTTTCATTTGTCCGCTCATTATTATCGCCCACGACAGACGCCCGTCCCTTTGTGTGTATACAGAAAATGCCAAAAAATTTGGATGCCTAAAAACTTGAGGCCTGTCATGGTACAGGGTTACAAGCATACGACTGTAAGCGCGACAGGTTGTGGGATCGATGCCTAGTCGAGACAATGAAATATTTTTATTTTCTCCCTCTCATAATTACTCATAGCGCGGCGTTCGAGACTAGGTTCCCAGGTTACCCAGGTTCCTTCTGCTCAGTAAGTCTAGTAAGTTCGAAATATAACGTGTGGCAAACATATCAGACAATGACTAGAAAATGAGTAGAGAGAATGATAAATTTATATGCTTTTTCTAGCTACTCTATAAAAAGCTGAAGATATTTCTAGTCTATATAAAAAACTAACATTCACCTTCTCAAATGTGAACTACTAAGGGAACCTAGTATTCCCCATACTAGATTCTTTGTTCCTCATGCCGCCAATGCTTCCTCCCACTTTTAAAGCCTTAATTTTTACAGCGGCGTAACTCTACGCCGCGCTTAGTCTTTACTTAATTTGGGAATGAAATGCTCGCTCCAGTTTATTTCATAGGTATCATTGGTACTAATAAATAGTGAATCTGTATATAATGACTTAAATAGCTGAGCCTTTTGCGCCAGTTCTTAACAAGTCTGAGGCAGTAACTATGGTGAACCATGTGGTGAAAAAGCCAAATGATGAAAAATAAAAATATGAAGCATGTTACTTCCTGTTTTGAAAAGAATATTTGACCTTGACGTTTTTTTTCAGCTTCACGCTGTATCCCGCACGAGGCAGGGCAGGGAGAGGGAACCCGGAAACCTAATGTTAAGACACTCCGTTCCACTTTCGTTCCCCCACTTTCCGCCGAGGCATTGCGTGTTGAGGGGCAGAACTCAATATTTAAATTGAGAATATTAAATATTTCTTTTCCTCGACTGGGGATCGAACCCAGAACCTGTCGGTTGAAAAGTCACACACTTATGCCGCTCCGCCACGACAGGCCTCAAATTTTTAAATTCAAATTATTTTGCTTTCTTAACCAAAATGTGTTCTTATATTTCACAATTTTGCACTTACTAATGTTATTAAGGTAAAAAGCTTCTACTTTGTGAGCTTTCTCGAGCAGCGTGTGGCAGTCCGCAAGATAGGTTGCTGCTAATATGTATATTACTATTACACTTTTTGCATCCAGAAAACGTATTTGTTTATCTTTTTTATTTGTCGTGTAGGTGTACCAGTGCAGGTTCGATTCCCAATCGGGTGGCTTAATTATTTTTTTTCTCGTTTAAGTTATTATTAGAGAAATATTAATATAATATTAGATGAAATATTTAATATTTTAAAATTAAATATCAAATGTTTTATTTCTTCGCTCTGTTAACGAGACAAAGTGCGGAGTTGAGTTCCGTTACTAAGCAATGATGAGTCATTGTTTATTAAGAAATTCGGCGAAAAGGGGGAGAAGTTTAAATTTCAAAAAAAAAACAAAGACTTAACTAAATTATAAAACATATATATGTAAAATCAGACAAAATCTTTGATTGGTTTTTCCACAGATTAAAATCAAGTATCCGTACAGATTCAAAATTACGAAAAATATGTTTTGTTTGCGAATTTGTAACGTCAACCTAGCATTAATAAAAAAGCCAAGGATTTTTTTTAGTAAAATATGTCACTGTACGCGAGCCTCTGTATACATATCCATCCACCTGACTCGCCTCGTTCCCGCAACCCACACGCACGGATCAGGTACGTGGTAATATCATATCGCCTTAGCGTATCTATCTTTTGTTATGTTCTTACTTTATACTTAGGTGCGAAGTGGATATGGTTGTTTAATTTATTTCTTGTCAACCTATCTCATTCGTACACTCCGTTTCCACTAAGACGCTTTCTTCTTTCCGTTTTCTACTTTCTCTCCGTTTTCTACTTTCCACCGAATTCGAGAGTGTTGCGTGTTGATTGGCGGAGCTTAACGCCGAGCTTTGCCTTGGTGCCAGTCCCAAGAAATAATATTATTTAGTATTTCTTTTCATCGAGTGGAGATAAGACCCACAACTGGTCGTGTCACACGCTTGCACCCCTGCATCATCAAGGGTACAATTACTTTAAAACACTATTTTCAATTTCTCCATTTATTGTTTACTTTAAATTCATATATATTCAAATAAAAAAAATCCAGTCACAAATTTAAATGCCACATCCACAGTGCTCCCAATATCACTTCATGTATCTCCAATGCACTTTCGTTTTTTATGAAGCCACCAAATTGGTTGTTGCAAGTTCACTGTTTTTTTTCCATACATTTATCTTTACGGTCAATGTTGCATTGTGTCATATCCAAAGACATTCAAGCTAAAAAAAACTATTAAAAAAATCATATATATATATGGTATTTGTGAGCGATCGCTTTAACGCTATTGTGGTTACTGGCGAGCTATTGTTTGTTTTTTTTCCCGCATGGCGGTAGGTTAGGTAGGTTAGGTACGGCAAAATTTCATGTCCCTAAACTCTGTTCTACAGTTTCCACTCAATTTTCGATACATTTTATCGAATTGCGGTGCTTAACGCCGTGCTATGTCTACTAAAACCAAACAATGAAATTTTAAACTTATATTTCTCTCGAAAGATTTGTGCTCAGGTTGGAACACTTGATGTTTTTCCATTGTCATCCATAGGATCTAAACGATGCTATTTTTTTACAATTCAGACGTATTTTTCACGCTAGGTTCTTTATGTCATAGAGAACATAATATGATTGGGGCCTGTCGTGACGCAGCGGCACAAGCGTGTGACCGTAACCGACAGGTTGTGGGTTCGATCCCCAGTCGAAGAAATGAAATATTTAATATTTTCAATTTAAATATTTAATGTTTCATTTCTTTTCAGCGTGAAACTAAAAAAAAAGAAAAAAGAACATAACACCGTGATTCACCTCACTAGTGCAGGAGAATCAAAATAATCTATATATAGTAAAATTGTACCTGATCGCTGTCTGTACATAGAATATATATGAGAAATTCTATATTATAATTTGTACGTAAACATAAATTATAAAAAATATAGGATTATTTATAAAAAAATACATAATGAAAGTAATTCAGTACAGAATATAAATGCATATTTTAAGCGGGCAAAGCCGCGTGCTAGTTGAAAGTTATACCTACATATCCCTCAACTAAGATTTGAGCCAATTGCGTGTATTACTAAATTATATGCGTCGTTACATTCCAAATAAATATATAAATAAAATTTAAATATGCAATCTGTGGAATGCCAGTATTAATTAATAGTTTAATGTCATGCGATACAAAGTACATATAAAAGAAAGCGGGTACGTCTATGGGAAGTGAATTTTATCTCTATAAATAATTTTATATGGTCATTATGGTGATGAGATGACTATATATCTTAAACATGGTGATCGCGTGCCTTTTTTTAAAAATTACACGCTAAAATAACATTTTTTAGCTTTACGCAGTATCCCTTATGGGCAGAGGGAACGTAGGATTCTAGTATTAAGATACTATGTGAGGAAGTTAACGCCTTGCTTTGCCTTGTAACCAGCCAGAGGAAAATATTTTTTTTTTGTTTCTTGGAATTGAACCTGCAATTTATCGTTTACGTTACGTTTACAGTCTTGCGTGCACTTGTGCACAGCAGCCCTCAATAAGATTTTTAATATATTTTTTCATATTTGTATAATTTTTTAAGGCCATCCTAGCCTCTGATGGCGTTGAGCGCCACCGCAGCGCCATTTGACTATAAAAGCGTAGATTGTGAGTTCAAATTCCACCGTTTTCATTTCTTTTCACTAGTATCTAGAGTGCGGCGATGAGCTTCGCCATTCGACAAATACGTATTGCAAATTGACCGGTAGGCGGAGTACAAAACTTTGTAAGTACTAAGTTTTCTCCGTCATCTCTATATAACTATAACTGTATGAATAAATAAATGCACTTCTAAGCAAATTTACTTCAACTACATTAGAAAAACATGAGTATTCAATCATTTTTTTAGTCATAAAATAAATCCTAATATAAAATAGTAATGTAAATACTAAAAGTTACCAAGAAATTATTTAAAATTTGTATTTTAAGTACATATTTGCATAAATATGCTTTGTTGGTTGTGTTTTGTTTTAACCTAATATTAAGACACTCCGTTGTCCACGTTTCGAGATATTACACGTTGATTGCGCGGAACTCAACGCCGCGATCTGTCTTCCTAATGATAATACTATAATATACTCCTACATTCATTAATTATCTTTTATCGATGCCAATCTAAAAACATATTATTATTTTAACAGGCGATATACTTAATACGCACTTTATGGGTCTACCAATTAAAGATGAGTAATATATATACCATAATGTTTATTTCTTCGCATATTTTAAATTTAATCGCATAGTAAAAGAATTCCGCAATATAAACTTTCTTTTTAGGCTAAAAAGGCAAATTAGAGTGATTAAGATGGCGTCCACTCATCAGTTAGATAATCTCGGCGTATTTTTTTTATTTCAACGTCAGTTTGAGCTTATTTACCGGCAATTAACCGAAATGTTGTGAATACATTATGAGATGGGTTAAGGTTGGTGTCCAGTAAAGAGATATATGAAAGCTAATGTAGCATTATATGAGCGATGACTACGGCTATGTATATTTTGTGGAAAGTAGGAAATTAAAATGATTTAACATTACGTACCCAGGATCCATCGTTCTCAGTCACATGAGGGAAATAGTAGACAGATGAAAAAGAAAGCTATGCGTAGTATTACTTTGGTTTGGTGAGATTTAAGTGATATGACTCACAGTATTTCGTAATGAATCTAAAAGAAATTAAATAACAGTGTTGCATCACTAAGTTTTCTGACTATATGAAATTGGCACAATAATATTGTATATTATAATTTATTTCTAATTAACGTAATCAAAATTGAAATATTTACTGTAAAACAATCACTCACTCACTCGCAAGTGCAGGGGGCTCTTCAGAAACTAGTGTTAAGATACTCCGTTCCGTTCCTTACTTTTCGCTATTGAGCGGAGCTCAACGCCGCCACTGAACATGCAATGTAAATAAATATCAACAAAATAATGTTCATAGCATGGAACTATCAAAGGATCTCAGGCGTAAACCACTGTGGTACATTAGCACGAACATTGAGCACATCTAGTAGAGATGATACTAGTGATGATGTCGCCGGTCGCCATAAATTACGGATATTCAAATAATTCGATACGAATTCGGTACAGCAATTAACGGAAACCGGTTTTTATAGTGTTGTGTATATCGCGTTCGGTGAATATTATTATTGTTTTTAATTATGAGGCTATAGTGTCTGATTGGGATTATTATGTTTGTTCTTTTATAAGTTCTTTGGTATATAAGGGTAAAATGCGGAGTTGAGTTACGCCCAATATCAGTGTTCATAAATCTGAGAAGGATTTGGATGCTAGATTTTGTTTTTTTAATCTGTTATACTTTAGATTCCGTTGGACGGATTCCAAGAGGCGCGGGTTCAAATCCTGCGTCGTTCAAAATTTTTATCCGGTTTTTAAATTTAGTATAACGATATCTAATGTTATAAATATATACATTAAGTAGAGTATTGTATCGCACTTAACTACCGCGTTTTTTATACATTTGTACTGAGATTTAAATAAATATAAATTACTTATTACAAAATAATAAAATTATAAAGTAAAATTTACGACTACTTTCTTGATTAATAAGGCAAAGCGCGGCGTTGAGTTCCGCCACTCAACACGCAATGCCTCAAATTCGGCGAAAAATGGGGAACGGAAGTGGAACGGAGTGTCTTAAAACTAGGTTCCCGGGTTCCCTCTGCCTAAAAGCTAAAAAAAACATTTTTATTTAAACATTTTTTATAAAAAAGAGAGCTATAATAAAACACCCCTAAATCATTTATCATACAAACACTTTGATCTCAATAAACAAAAATTTATTTGAAAATAAAAAAAAAATAAATAAACATCGATATGCACACGTTACTATTTAAAAAAATATATATTATCTCTCTGGCCAATACCAGTAATGATACCGATGTACCTACAATGATGTACCATAGTGTGGGCATGGCCAGTTTTATCGATTTATTTATATTCGTATTTTGTATTCGTACCGGTTCTATTCCGTGTCACCGCACTCTGTGAGCTTCTATTATTAGTGATGTACCTATTTCAATTGTGTAATATATTTTTATATGGTCTGTATGTATGTAAGTTTTGTTATGATCAAATTTTGTTTAAATTTGTTGATGTTTTTTTAATAATTTATTTATAATACGGCGTTCAGCTCCGCCACTCAACAGGCAATGCCTCGAATTCGGTGGAATGTGGGGAATGGAATGGAGTGTCTTTACACTAGGTTCCCAAGTTCCCTCTGACTAACCTGCTATGTGCGGGATACAGCGTGAAGCTTATATATTTCCTTTGTATCACAAATACACAAGTGAGATTTTTTTTTTTTAGCTTCACGCTGTATCCCGCACAAGGCAGGGTAAGCAGAGGGAACCCGGAAACCTAGTGTCAAGACACTCCGTTTCATGTCCGCTCCCCACTTTCCGCCGAATTTGAGGCATTGCGTGTTGAGTGGCGGAACTCAACGCCGCGCTTTGCCTTATTACCAGAGCGAAGAAATGAAAACATTAAATATTCAAATTGAAAATATTAAAAATTTCATTTTCTCGACTGGGGATCGAACCCAGAATCTGTCGGTTAAAGACAACGCTTGTGCCGCTGCGCCACGACAGGCCTCACAAGTGAGATTCGAAGCTAATTGAAACCCACTATCATATTATTACTGTGACTTGTGTGAGAGTTACTATAATGCGTACTTGTCCATTGGTATA
>DWMZ01003426.1:0-12756 GCA_018249855.1 Eueides tales michaeli | reverse complement strand
GGGCGCTAAACATGTGAAAGGCGACGTTATCACGTTTTTGGACGCGCACTGTGAATGTACTGGTAAGATTTACTTTATCTTCTTGATAATTATTGTTCTATTTATTTATAGTTTTTTTTTGTTTGGTAATTCATATTATTATTAAGTTACTTAAAATTTAAAATACAATGAAATTCAAAATATGAATTACTCGAGTGTTTTATATCCTTCTTCATTTTCCGTGTACATAAATTTCACTGAGAAAAGAAATTCTTTTTAATAGAAAAGATTTCCGTGACTTGGACCAGATCTTGTAATCATAATGCTTATGGTCCGTAAATTTGTAGTGAGACTTGTGTTGTGACGATATTTTTGGTGCTAAGATTAACAACATTTATTTACTTACTTTATTTCAATTTTTAACACATAGCGATGTTACGTTAAAAGTTACTTCGTGTTTCTTAGGTGTAAAATAAATTAAGTAGTATTAATTTCTCTGTAAATTATAATGTTACGATATTTTTGGTTTAGTGCTAAGATTAACAACATATATTTACTTACTTTATTTTATTTTTCAAAACATAGCGATGTTACGTTAAAAGTTACTTCGTGTTTATTAGGTGTAAAATAGATTAAGTAATATTAATTTCTCTGTAAATTATAATGTTAAAAATTTGCATAAAATGTGTGTAAATGAATCAAGCCGCGGAAGCGCAGGGGCACAAGCGTGCGAGACTATAAACGCGCCGCATGTAGGATCGGTTTTCGATTGAGAATAAGAAAGTATTTAATATTTTCAATTACTCGCTCTGGCAACGAGGCAAAGTAAGGTGTTGTATTCCGCAACTCAACACGCAAAACTTAAAGTTAACATTTATTATATTTTTTCACATTCGTTGCTATGAAACCATTATTGAATTCGATATATTTGCCTATATTATATTATTTTAACTTCACGGAAAACTTTATAAATTGTATGAATTATTATCATATTAGTTTCAAATCTTTTGTTGATATAGGAAATATGTAAATCACACACAACATACTATGCAATGAGCGTAAGTAAATTGATTGATTATCTTATCACGATGTTTATTTATGTGTATTTTTGTGTCGATGAATTACAATTTACTTTTGAATTCTAGCTATCAATTATCTTATTTATATATTGTATGTTGGTTAATTAATTATGCATTAACAAGGAACATGCAAATGGGTAATATTCTAAAGATATTATGAAGTGTAATATTATTTTATAATAAAATCAAGATATGATTTTGTAGCAATTTTATCGAACTAAATATCTTAAATCTACGTATTTTTTTATTTATTAACCAATGATTTCAAGAAAACAAACATTATATCTTGAAGAAAGGTTACCAAAATATATTAGTGAAAACTGCATTTTAATCTGGTTAGTTGTTTCTGAGATTAAAATGCAAAGACAAAATGACACATAAAAAACACAAAGATACTATTTTGTGCCCTATTACGATATTAAACGCATAAGATTTTTTGTTTATGTATCTCCCATGTACAGACAGTGATTAGTTACCGATTTATTATGAGTATAGATTACTTAAATAATATTAACATCAATTTATATTCCATTTACCAGAGGGATGGCTAGAGCCGTTATTAGCGAGAATAGTGGAAGACAGGAGTACTGTAGTGTGTCCGATCATCGATGTCATATCAGACACCACGTTCGAGTATATACAGGCGTCTGACATGACGTGGGGTGGATTCAATTGGAAATTGAATTTTAGATGGTGAGTATGTTAATATTATATTATCTTAAACAGATCTTAAATGATAAGTTATTATGCAATGTCTATAATTTAAACAAATGTAATTTATTGCACAACCATTACTTTGCAATAATTTAGTGTGATCAATAGATTACTTGATATTTAAATCATATCACAAAAAAGCCACACACACACACACACATATATATATATATATATATATATATATATATATGTATATATATATATAAAATATGGATATGAACTTAACTAACAAATTATAATTATAATCATCCCAAATACACCACACCGTGCAACGGCTACAATTTCATTGTATTAAGTTTTTAGTTACTATTCGTGAGTGAATGGCTTTATGTTGTATAAAGACAGCGAAATGTGTTTTTACGTAATAATATTTACATAGATGCTACTAATTTTAGATTCGTAGTTAAAATATTAAATATGCCAGAATAGATCGTTATTAGCGACACACCTGTGGCTTCGCCCGCTTAAATACACAATTGTTTACTTTTTTTAGTATTTGTTGATATAGCGGCAGCAAAGTCATGCTTATAGCATATATATATATATAGCAGCTATTATCATGGTATATGGAATTTAGCTTGGCGGAAGACAAACTGACAGACGAACTTATAGCGGAGTCTTAGTAATAGTCACGGTTTACTCTTTGGGTGCGAAACCTTAAAAACTAAAATGTTACCTAATTTAATAACTTATTTTATAGCAATTTTTCCAACAAAATGGTTAATGTTGATGTAATTTTTCGATTTATGAACCGATTGCAATCAAAGAAATACTTAATGTGAAGGGAAGTTTGCCAAAATACTGTAGTTAAAATTACATTTAAATCGGTTAAGCCGTTTCTTAGACTAGCGCGACAAATCCATAAAAATAAAAAAAATACAAAAAAATTGTTTAGGGCTCTATTACATTGATTTACATCAATAATATTTTATCTTATATACCTTCCATTTACAGACATCTATCAATTACGATTTTATTATAAATGTAATCTCTTAAATGCCATTAGTACAAATTTGGAACGGGACAGACATGTTTCGTTATGATAGTATATTTATATGAATATTGATAATTATATACGTTGTTAAACTTATTAAATCCATCCATGATGCGAAGGTTGCTTTCTTAGTTTATCTTTACGTGGTATTGTTATAAATATGTATGAGAATCTAATGGTGCTATCTTAAATGTATTACACAATAGGTACTGATACTGTTTCCCAAACTAAGCCAATGCTTGTATTTTGGGAGGCAGTGTTCAGTCGTGAGATGTTACATTGTAAAAGTTAAGATGGCGATATTAGCGAGTGAATGACACTGCTAGTTATCCAGTTTTTAAATTATTACCTAAGTCCTAGAGCGCGCGCGCGTGTGGCTGTGCAGCTGTGTGTGTATGTATGTATGTGTGTGTGTGTATGTGTGTGTGTTGCGAGTGTGTGCTTGTTTGTATAAGTGTAATTGTGTGATAATTATGTCAAGTGAGAGAGTAATTATTGTGATATACTTATTTGGCGTACACCAGCAGGTTTTCGGTTTTGTCGTAGTCTAACCAAGTTCAAGTTACGTAATATTGGTTTTATTTGATGACAACTAAGGTGGACAATATTCAAATCTTTGTTAGCCAAGTTGTATAATTTGGTGGATGAGCTGAGGAATTGTTTTCTAGCAAAGATAGTTTTACATGGTACAATGGGGCCGACTGACCTGTTGCTGCATTTGTTGGGGTCAGGGGGACGTACAGTGTTGTGTTTCCGTAGAATACTTTTAAGCACATAAAGCTGACGAACTGTTAAAACCTGACAATCAGAGAAGGTTAGTTATAGGGTATCTATAGGGTTTCTTAGTCATTACTTTTAAGAGACCTCTCTGTGCTCTTTGTGAGGGCCTCTTTGGCCTCTTTGTGCTTCTAGGTGTGATTTTGCAGCACCTGGAGAGGTGTAACGTAATGCAGTACTGAATTACAGATTGACACAGGGCTAAGTACACTAATTTGAGTTTGTCGAAAGGAGCACTTAATCGCAAATTTTTAAAGATATTAATTAAACGTCTGGGTCTGGAGACCACCTGGTCAACCCACAGTCTATATAGACGCCTAAGTATTTTACAAATTCCGCACGGATTATTTGTCGGCATGTACAATCATTCTGAGAATTGCAAATATGAACTTTGATGGAGAAGTCTACTGATGGGATTTTGGTTTTATTAATGTAAAATGGCTGATAATTTGTTTTAGACAAATTAAGTGTCAATAAATTTTGGGCCAACCAAGACATGACTCTAGATAATGTAAGTTCAGCTGATTGTTTTATGGTGTCCCAGTTTGGTCCCGACACTAGAATTGCCGTATCATCTTCGTATACAAATATTTGGGCATTTGGAAGGGACATTGTGCAGAGATCATTGATGTAGAGCTGGGAGAAACTGGGACCTAACACACTCCCCTGCGGAACGCCATAATGGACGGCTTCCTCATCACTCATAAAACCTCCAATCAAGACCTGCTGCCTCCTGTCGGTTAAGTAGCTTTTGAATATCTCTTGCGCTAATCCACTTATACCTAAACTCTCCATTTTAGCCAAGAGAATGGAAACAGACTATGTTGAACGCCTACGATAGATCGAGAAAGATGCACAAGCAGTTTATTCCAGCATCTAGATTTTTAACCACCGTATTACTAAGGTCCATAACGGCGTCCTCAGTTGAGAATCCAGAGCGAAAACAGTATAGATTTAAAGCCAAGGTGTTAAATTTTTTCATAAAAGACGTGAGTGAACGATTTAGGATCTTTTCTAATATTTTTGAAAGAGTTGAAAGCACCGCTGTTGGACGATAGTTATTGACACAGTCTCTGTCTCCGCTCTTGTAAATAGGGTGGATAATTGCCTTTTTGAAAGCATCAGGGAAAACACCGGTACGGATGGCAGTATTACTGATATGAGTGATAGATGGAAGAAGCTCTTGTCGGCATAATCTCATAATTTGTGACGAGATACCATCCCATCCCGTAGCGCAGTTAGGCCGAAGCTGTAAGATGATGGATTCGATGACTTCTGACAGAACAAGTGAGTTACATGGGTTAGTGTTGGAAGCAGAAGAATTGGATGATGATGGAGGGACGTTTACATCCGAGTGAGCAGAAGACAGTACTTTAGATTTATGAGTGTTAGTAATATTTTTTATCGCTTTCCAGAGGGCTTTAGGGTCATTTCCTGCTATATCGAGCTGGGTTTTTTCGTATGCTATTCTTAATTTACGTAGTAGACCGTTGCAGAAGTTACGGTACCTGGTATAAGTAACCTTAAGAATCATATTTAACGGTGATTTTCTTGATTTTATGTGCAGCCTATCTCGGTTTCTTATGCATCTGATCAAACCAGGGCTTAAGCATAATATTTTTCTTGGTTACGGATGTTGTCAATGTGTGGCGTACGATTATGTTGGATATTGTGGAGAAGAAGTTGTCTGTAGTTGCCAAGTTAACAGAATGTTACTAAAGTCCGTCTTTTCTAGTTCTATTTTGATATTAGAGAAGTCTGTAGTGGTGGGGGTAGTAGAGTAATGGTTGTTATGGGTGGTCTTTATAAGTTCTAGAATTATCGGACTATGGCCAGTTATGAAGGAGTTCAATATCAATGTTGTATAGCGTAGCGTAGAATTTGTTAGAATGTCATCAAGGCATGATGTATCTCTAGTAGTAGATAGTAGTGTGTTGGAAAAAGTCCATGTGTTGCATTAAGGGTTAAATATTCTTCGCGTAATGTATCCTGGCTATCTGAAGCTATATTTATATTGATGTCCTCTACAAGGATTGTGTTCCCTTTTGTTAATCCAGTATATAATATACCAAGATCGGTTAAGAAGTTGTCCAAATTGTCTTTTGATTTTAGAGAAGGGGATCTATTCACTGCCACAATACTAACATTATTATCCACTGTACATACTAAACAGCTACCTCTTATATGAGAAGGTTCATGAACTTTGTATGTACATTTTTTGTTTATATAGAGAACTACCCCATCGTTTTGGTTTACTAAATTAGTCGTGAAATAAGAATCAAATCCTTCCAAATGTGGTAGGTTATTTACTTTACTGAGCCAGCATTCTGTCAATACAAAAACATCTAGGGTGACATTTGTCATTGACAATAATATGCGTAGTTGGTCGAAATTTTTATTTACACTGCGAATATTTAAATGAAGTAGATTGAATGATTTTAGTCTATGTTTAAGGACAGTCCTCTGGGTGACATAAATAGGAGTTGGCTAATTCTAGTGAATCCAATTCTGTATTAATATTGTATACAGCCATTGCTTATGATTGATATTTGAGAAAGGGGATTAGCATAAGACTGATATATACATACGAATATATATCAAGGTGTAGTGTGGGTGATTATAGGTGTTATTTTATAAGAGTATGTGCTTTTGTGATTTTGATTTTGTGTAGGAGTATGTATTATGTAATAGTATATTGAGCGGGGTTGTGTTGTAGATTTAGTGTTAGTGATGGTACATTAGGTATTTTATAGTAGTTACATGTAAATCTTATAACTAAATATTGAACATATATGATGTTAAGATAATATTTTTTGTAATAATAAGCAATCAATTTTAATTTTACTTGTTGTGCCAATCACATATTTTTCTTGAGGTCCAGGAGACACTTTTCAGTGGAAACTAATATTTGTTTCTCGCCTTGTGTTTTCCGAAGAAATATATTTCCATTTGACGACCAGCAGTAGGTAAACCCATTTTGGTTTGCGAATTCTCTAGTCAGGTAGAATAACCTTTTTGAGCTCGCAGAGAGGTATTCAGCTACGCATACCGGCTGTCGTTTCCCAGTGATATTTATAATTTCAGTATTCAACTTTTCATTTGCCGTTTTTTTGCTGCTATTGAACGCCCGTACGGAGGACAGAGTGTTCAATTTCTTTTGAACGCTGTGGAATTCAACTACAATCGGTCTTGTTGCACCGAGTTTACCTGGTAGGCGGTAAATATCGCGGAGGTCTGACTCTGAGATATTTATCCCAACAGAGAAGGAATTATTACTTCTGTACTTTGCATATTAGGCAAAGTTTACCTATCCGGCGTTAACAATTAATAATATTTCTATTCACTTATAGAAGAAATTCCAACATTACGCACTTTTTTTAAACATTCATAGTGATTTTTAACTTCCCCGTGTGAGTGATAATAAATTATATATAGGTACTATTATGTGAGATTTAATACCTGTGAGTATATCATCATAAATGTATATTTTAAGACTATATACGTATATGATTTATGACATATTCGTAACAATGGAATATATTTAATATTTTATGATTGCAATCTGTATCGATATTTATGAAAATGAATCATTTTAATTTGATTTATACTTTAATTAGCATTCTGTATATTCATCAGTTATTAGCTTTTTCTGTTTACATATATCCGCATAAACATGGTAAAAAATACTATATCTAAGTATTCAATAATTTCCATGGTTGAAATTAACACAAGTTAAAAGTTTCTGCGACATTTATAAATATAGGTGTCCAAGTTAACAATTTTAAACATTGCAAAATGGGTGCTGAGACCCAGTGTTGGCCTGTGTATAACTAGTCCGAATATGTAAAAGCATTTCAAATACAATTATTATCAAAGTTAAAATATAATACACAAATGTACATGTAAAGTATACACATATAGGTAGTAAGATGTTTCGAAAATTACACCACTACAACGGCTTATTAGCATTACGAATATAATGCAATAAAGGTTTAAACGTTGTAACATATCGTCAGTTTCTGTAAGTTGTAAGTATAAAATATTGAGTACTTGTAAGTATAAATTATTGAGTATAAAATATTCATATAAGTGATAAGCTTTATCACTTATATGAATATTTTATACTCAATATTTTATATATATAATATTTTATTAGTTAAGGCTAAGATTGTTCTGCTTGCATAAATACTTCCACCATTGTTCTCATCTTGTTTTATAGCTCAAGTATAGCTAACGTCAAGGGAATTATGCCTTGTATTTACTGTACTTTTAAAAAAAATACTTCCCTTTGTTTCAATTGTTATTATTTATTAATCGATTGCTTATATACGATTTCGCCGTAATATTTTTAAATAATTTTAATAATTTTAATAACATAAAAATATTACGGCCCTGACTTTGCTAAGCAAGCTAAGCTCTATCAATTTATGCCTAAATACAAAAAAATGCATTTAAGCCAATATTTTTTTATTTTACAGCAATATTTTTGGTTTCAACTTTTTGTACGTTCATTTTACTGATTTTTGTATAGAATGGTAAAATTATTAGAAATGAAAAGCTATATGGTTTTCATAGTGCCTAATTCAAGTGAAGTGGGCACGATTATACGAGATTGTTTTGTTCGACGTCTATTGTTCTCGTACGGCATACATACATACATGCAGGTTTAAGTTGAAGTGTTTAGAAACGAAATATAATACTAATATATATATAAAACACATGAATGATATTATATTATATATGTAGTGCCACTTTTGATATATGCACTTATATTAAATTTAAATTATCTTGGTATCAACAATCATAATTAATTGGTAATCCTTTATCTTGAATCTTTAAGTCATTCTTAAATATATATTTAGAAATATTTATTTAACAAATATGGTTTCGACGGTACTTCAAAGGGTGTAATTGCTCACTTCTCGAACTGTTTCAAGCAATAATGCCTTTTGCGTCACGCTCAACCGATAGATTCTTTATACACTATCGGATAAGGAATAACAGTTTACTAAGATGACTATCCGTACTTATAAGAATAGCAATTTGAATTAATACTTGAAAATGTTATAGTGCCACACGTAAATCATTTTTCAAAGTTAATAAACGAAGATATTCACCTACAGTTAGACTAATATTATTATTCATTACCTGTGCTGACACGTAAATGATATATAAATGATTATATGATTAAACGAAAGATATGCAAACAAAAGGTGTCAAAAATAAATATTTTACTACGTTGATTTATGACTGAGTATGATTTTCATAATTAAAGAGTGTGATTATTATCTATATAAATAATAACATTTTGACACATTGGTGTCTGTCCATGGAAGATCTATAAGAGAAATTGTCATTAATGGTAGCTATTAACGTAATAGAATCAAAAACAATGACGTGACGGACAAATAGAAAAACAATTTTGAATGTTTTTCTATTTGTCCGTTTGTTGTCCGTTTTTCACGCTAATTTTTGTTTTTTATAGCTAATCGGCCTGTAAATTAAAAAGTTATAGCATCGTAAAGATTGTTGTACAAAATTACTGTGAATAATTGTTGAATATTTTTTTATTTAACAATTATTATCATATTAGTTATTCACTATATGCATAGATATTGTTTTTAAAATGATATTGTTATTAGAAATAAATGCAAGTTAGTGAATTAATAATTATGCAGTTAGCGAGCGAAGCCACAAGCGGGTCGCTAGTTTATAATATTTCTCTATATAAGAAGAAGAAGCTTTATAACATAAGGTACTCTTTACGAAATGAATTGTCAAAATAATACTTAGTATCATTTTACACATCTTGTTAGATAACATTGATTATTGACGCATTAATTGCTATCTTTCAATTATTAAAAGCAAAACACCGATTTTCCCAGAAAATTTATCGGATTAAAGGCGAATACCGAGTTATTTGAAGTGATTTTTTGATAATAAATTTATCGCGGCAACCGATCGTGGCTTTGGTTTGTTTTGAGATAACTATTACAAAAGTGTTTCAGATTAGTAAATTAAGATTATATTATTGATAAATAACTTTAAAAAATCAATGTCGATGTATAGATTGAAAAAGACCATCCAACATTTTATCTATAAAAATGTAAACACAAATCCATGCATATAAATACGTGCACTGATATGTAAATAGTATATACATTTTATACTTACGCTTTATAGTTGATTCTTGATATCCGTAATTGTTAATATGAGTTTTTTAATATTTTTATAATGTTGATATTCTATAAATACTTAGGAAAGAAAAATATTTATTTAAAAATTGTGTCTTGTCTGGCCACTTGACGATCCGTTCTTATATTTGAATTCACTCTATAGAGATACTCCATATTAAATGAACTGATAAAAGAATGGAATTCCAGAAAGTTAAATACGCTTTTAATATCATATACGGTATAAAACACATTGTTTTATTCCGCTAATAGGTGGAGTAAACAGAGACATCCTGAAATCCTACCGCAAAGCAATTAAAGTGTACCACTTTCGCACGAATTTGTGACATTGTGCGTCGTCTGTTTGAGTAAACATGGAAATGAAAATAATTAATTTCCACGAGCATACGTCAAAACCGCAACTGTCGCGCTTAAAGGCAAACTCTTCATAGCGATAGCATGATTAAAAATCTTCAAGATACGCAACGCCTTATTCTCTATTACGACTAATATTAAACTTTGCATATAAAGTAATTTTTGCAAAACAATTTATATGCCAATTATTAATTATATATCTAGTTACACCCCAATATACTACAAATATTTATAATTTCAATACATCAACCTGTAAATCGTGTTTGACCTGAGATAAGACAACAAACTTATTTCAAATCTTACGTCAACATTTTTATTTTTAGAATTCAATGTGTATTTATTCTGACTTGTCGTGCCTTTTATTTTTAATTTCGCACTTGTCGTTATAGATTCAATTGTTGAACTGTAACGGATGCAGAAATAGATTATTTTACAAGTATCCAATATTTATAAAAGTTATATGGAGAATATGCGTGCTGTAAACAATAACATTTTAATGTATGATAATGTTTATTTGCTAATAATATTGTTTTGTTTAACTGATTAGGTGTAGGAAACCAAGTATTAATACTCTCCGTTCCCAAATTTCTGCCCAATTATACGATGGTGGAACTAAAACGTCGCGCTTAAAATGTAATTCTGAAATTGGAATCGAACCCAAAATGATCCACCCACATTTACAATTAGGAAAATGTTTTATTGCGTTACGATGGCGTCCGTCATTATTATTTGAGTAAATTAATGTAATCGATAGAAATCTTGTCAAAGCCATAATGTCTGCATATACTATGTCACTACTTATTATTAACAGAATAATTAATATTATTGTTATCACGATTGTCTACTAAGATATCTATTTAGTTAGAAAACCACGCAATCACATTAAATCATTAGATAGTAAGTATATTGTTACAATGATATCATTTAAATACCTATTAACATAAAATATACAAAAGCCACAATAGTTTTAAATGATTTTTGATATGTTATGCATTTATATTGAAATTGACATTTTAATTTATAAATAATTTTAACGATTTGTTAAAAGTTTCGTTTTAGTCTTGAAGTTATAATACCAACATATGTTGAAGTAAACATTATTTTTATATTGAATATTTTAGAAGAATCAACGCCATGAGGATGAAATATTTGAAGTAAAAAAATATCGATTTAGATAATATAAATATTTGAGTTATGCGAAATAAGAGGTATAAATCTTTGATAGATTTTTTTTAACCTCTTATTTAGATAAATGATCAGTTGATTCTTTGATTTATATTATCTGTAAGTATTATAAAATATAAAGAAATACATATAAAAATAAGAATACAAAGAGAATTCGGAGTACATACTAGGTTTTTAATAAAACTATTTCATACTAATCTGAGCTTGTGATCTTTTTATCATTTTAAATTGTACTTAATATACATAAGTCAGTTATGTTTTCCAAGTAAAAAATATTTGCACAAATTTAAAAGAGCATACGTTCATACAAATAACAATGTTATGCCCCCGTGCCTTACACGATTACGGCTACCTATTTCCTTTTTGCATTTCAGTAAGCAAGCAAGAACTTTTTTTTAGTACATCGGATTATGAATCTTTGAAATTCTATTTTTTACGAATTACCTGACATTTTTCTGCAATTCTTATGTTAAAATTGCCTTAGGGGCTAAATAGTTATGAGTGTATAGTATTTATTTAAAATAATATTACAAATACATAATATTACAAATATTACAATAGTATTTATTAATAAATTAATATTATTTAATTTTATCTATATTAACTCGTCCGGCCTGATTCATAATTTCATAACGTTGTATGTGTATTGTGTTGCTTTTAAGATTGTAGAAAGATAAACACAAATCTACTAATAGAATTCTCGTCCATTGATATGAAAACATATTCATGTTTTAAGATACCACTCAAAACTTGATAAGTATTTCAGTACATATATTAACCATTGGAAACTACATATAAATATATAAATTGGTATATGACACAAACTAACTTACTAATCGTAAATATATATTTTTTACAGGTTTAAATTAAATATTGCTGTGATTTGCCAGATTTACCATAATATAAAAACAAATATTTTAATCTTTCTAATTAATCTAATTAATTCTATATTTGCATAGATTTAAGTACAATCAAATTATGTTTTATTATTAATAATAAAAAATGCAGAAGCTTCCTCTCACTTTGTGTATACCCAGATAGGAAATAAAAACATTAATGTTTCTTAGCTAATACAACTTACAAATTTATGTAACATTGGATCTGCTTGGGTAATTTAATAGATATATATTTTTTTATAAATTGTTTGAAATAAAACAAATACTAAAAATTTAAAAAAAAATTATTAAAATACAACAATGAAAGCTCTTAAAACCGTTTTTGAGATAAGCGTTCACCGACTCACAAACAAGCAAAAATTTTAAAATTTTTGTGTCGGGTTCTGTTACATTGATACGTAAATGCTTCTAATTTTTCATACACATTTTCCATGTAGAGATAGCGACTAATTTTTATATATATATATATATATATATATATATATATATATATATATATATATATATATATATATATATATATATATATATATATGTATATATATATATATATATATATATATATATATATGTATATATAT
>DWMZ01003425.1:0-12757 GCA_018249855.1 Eueides tales michaeli | reverse complement strand
GAAACTTTCATGTTCATACAAAATAATATAGCACAGTGTTGTTGTGTTTATCTTCGCCTTGTGTACGAATCAAATATTCATGTATCTTATAAACTTGATATATTGACTACAAATTAATTTTGTTTAGCTTCATTTAGCAGGGGGAACCTGGGAACCTGATGTTAAGAGATTCCGTTCCTATTAAAACACTTCCGTTTCACACATTCCGCCTAATTTAGGCATTGCGTGTTGAGTGCAAAAAGTTAGCTACGCTACTCTTTTTGTCTCAGTACAGATCGAAGAAAATAAAAATATTAAATATTTTATTTCTTCGAGCGGGAATCGAACCTACAAACGACTGAGCGGCTTGACAATTACCTCATTATAAAAAGATTTTTTTACAGTTATTAATTAGATGTGAAGAATAAAAGAAAGTCCTGCTTAGACCTTAAGAAGAATAGATAACACCTGTCAAATTTAAATATATTATTTTATTTACATTTTTTGTCTTTAAGGCAAGATGTGTCAATGTATCGTAAAACGTTTATATTAAAATGTAAAACGACGCGTTACGCATACAAATCACGTTGTTCAATTACGCCATTCATCATTCATTCAAATCGAAATTGTATACTTTAGAAAACGAACTGCGTCTCTTGGATACCGTCCAAGAGCTTTAACCACTAAGCCATACGTTCTTATCTATCTATTTCGAAAACAGTACATGCCTGTAACAACTTATGTATGTTGTTATTGTTATATAACTAGCAAAATCCAGCAGATTTCTATAAGCACTAGGTACATGTTATATGATAAATAGGCATTTATATGCGGTACGTCAACAAGAAACGATACCATATGTATTGTCTAAATAGTCGTACGCGTCATACTGACGTGGGGTATGACGAAAACTATAGTTAATAGTTAATTCTTAGCATAAACATGATAAAGGTCTATAAATTAACTGTCCCGTTGACCCAGTAGCGATTGTGTTTTTTTTTAATTTAGTAACGGAACTCAACGCTGCGGTTTGTCTTGTTACCTGAGTTACCTTCAGTGTGTATCGAACCCATATACAGTCAGTGCTGTGCCACTGCACGAGCCTCGGTTATAAAAAAATATAAATATTATTAATTCGGCGGAAAGTGGAGTGTCTTAACGATAAATTACCAAGTTCCCTCTGACTACCCGGCCATGTGTGGGATTCAGCGCAAAGCTGAGAGAGAAAGTAATGAAGTAACTCTATTATTTTGTAATTCAAGCTATTTATTTATTTTTAGATACTTGCTCATCTATTTATTTTAAATACAAATATATTTCTATTACAGATAACAGTATGTATAAACAATCACAATATGGGAACCAAAAACGACTAATATTAAAATACAATAAGATGAGAGAAGAAAATGAACCTAACTTAATCGCTATCTAGGTTTCTGTGTCTAATCTTATGCAAACTCGTGCGTGTATGTGTGCTTAACCCATAAATGATGTATATTTTATGAATCTACATAACGTAGAACAAACGCGAAGCTAAGTAGGAACAGTATTAATATATAAGTATATTAGAACAGTATTGGTATATTATAACCAAAGCATTATTTTGTAGTACTACTAATATTGATAGGCACAGGAAACTTGAAACCTAGTGTTAAGACACTCCGTTCCTATGAAGTACTTGAACTCTCCACTTTCCGGCAAATTTGAGGCATAGTGTGTTGAATAGCGAAACTCGACGCCCCGCTGTGCCCTGTTTCATTCCTTCGGAATTTCATGTCCTCCAGTGGGGATTACGATCATTCGCCAGTTCAGACAGGTTGTATATTGTGTTAATTTTTAAATATGTCGCCATCTATTTTCTTCTTTTGTCTATTCCATATTTATATAACAAAGCTAAAAAAAATATTTTGATCGATCGCCCTAGTCTCAGTAAGTACTAATTCGAATTTAAAAAATATTTTTGTGTTAAATAGTCAATTTGTCCTAAAAGACTATAATCATCAGGACTAACAATAAAAAATGATAACATACAATCTTAACGAATTGATTTTGTAAGGTTCTCCTTAGACAAACGATTTAATCAAAAAAATTGTGCGACTCATCTATTAAACATTTATTGAAGCTAACAAATCTCAAGCTAAAACATAGCGCAGCATTAAGTTCCATGACGAATTTTCGAGGTATTGCATGTCTCGAAAATTAACCGGTACGTGGGAAACGAAGTGTCTTGTCACTGAATTCCCTGGCTATATTGCTCTATGCAGAATACAGAGTGTAGCTAAACAATGTATACAAATATTTATGTTCTTTTCAGATTCACACTATATTCCACATATGACAGGGCAGGCAGAGGGAACTTGGGAACTTAGTGTTAAGACAATTCGTTCCCATCAAGACACTTCTGTTCCCGACTCTCCGCCGAATATTTATCACTCACTTTAATACGCAACGTTTAAAATTTTTCGAGCTCAATGGCAAACTTGGCCGTGTTACCAAAGAAAGAAATGAAAAAAACACTTAATTTCCTCGAGTGGAGATCGCACCAACGCTTGTCGCGTTCACACTACTTACTTACTTGTGCCACTACGCCAACACAGACCCCTCACAAATATTTATGCAAGTACAATTTGATTAGATACAGATTTAGGGTCAAACCTTTGTGAGCGTTTTGAGATCAATGTCACAACGCAACAACAACTACGATGGATAATCTAATTAGCGGCCTACTAACACGTCAAAACGTGTACGTTTATTATGTATGTCAATACTATAATAGTGTGACAGGAACTTAAAGGCAAATTCGGATTTATTTTTGATAGTCTATCGTATTTTAAGTAGTGATATTAAGCAGCACTTAGGAGTAGGCAAGTCGTGGCGCAATGGCACAAGCGTGTGATGACGTCTACAGAAGAAATAAGATATTTAATATTTTAAAAAAATTACTCGGTCTGGTAACGAGGCAAAGTACAGCGTCGAGCTCATCTCTTCGAGGGAAAAGGAGGTGCCTTATTGGGAGGTTTTAAAACTTCACGGGTTCCAGGTTCCGGAGGATACATCGGTTAAGGCGTAAAGCTTAAAAAAATCTACGCAGAGGTAATATGATAAAGGCTGTAACAGCTTGTAAGCATTCTTTTTTTTTAGTTCAATATATTGTCAGCATTGCACGTTATATCTGTTATGATGTATCCTACAGTATTTTAGTTTTTTTGGAAAATTTCTAATTTGCTTTTTGTTTTTAGTACTTTTTTATTATTTATGTAGTTTTTTGTACAATGTCTAAATTTTAATTTAAATATGTAAATCATAAATTCTACATCACAATTTAATTCAATTGATATAATTACAAATATTACTCTAAGGAATCTGGGTCTTGGAGACTTGAAAATATTCTATTTATATATAATATTTTTAAATTACATATTTAATGTTTCCATTTCTTCGCTGTGGTAACAAGGCAAAGTGCGGCGTTAACTTCTGCCACTTAACACACACAGAATATCTTAACACTACATTTCCAAGTACCCACTGCCTATACTTCCATGTGCGAGATACAGCGTGAAGCTGAAAAAAAAAGCTCTAAAAAAGCTTTACTTCTACTAAGTATTCCAACATACAAACGTCAATGCAAATTGTGATTGAACATTTGAAATTTATCAATTGACATGAAACTGTGCCGACTGTGTCAGACATATTGAGTACTTAAATACGTAATCCACGTCCATCACGTTGAACTGTTGATTGATAGATCTACATCAGGCGGTCGTAATTAGAAAACCATTAAATAGCTTACACGTTTAACCAATTATGTTATTAGTGTGTTTATGTTAGTTTTACAAAGAGCGGTAGTACTAATTGTGAATAACGGAATTACTTGATTTAATGCAGGGCAAGTAGATTCTTACTTTGTTTTTTTGTTTGTTTAGCTTCACGCTGTATCCCGCACGAGGCAGGGTAGGCGGAGGGAACCCGGGAACCTAGTGTTAAGACACTCCGTTCCACTTCCGTTCCCCACTTTCCGGAGGCATTGCGTGTTGAGTGGCGGAACTCATCGTCGCGCTTTGCCTTATTACCAGAGCGAAAAAATGAAATATGAAACATTTAAATTGACAATATTAAATATTTCATTTCCTCGACTGGGGATCGAACCCAGAACCTGTCGTTTACAGTCACACGCTTGTGCCGCTGCGCCACGACAGGCCTCAATCGAATCGAATTTTGTTAGGGATACGATTATATGCCTCTAATAACCAAGACTTTATAATATAAGTGAATAAAGTCAGTGTGGCAAAAATTAAAAACAGAATGTAGAACAATGATACAACACAAAAGAAAAAGTCATAGCGACTGTGAAACTTAATATGACAAGAAAAAAAAACAAATTATTTTTAGAAACAGTAGTTTTTAAAGCTTCACGCTGTGGCATTCTGTTCCCCAAGCACCACACAATTTTCTAGATTGGGTGTTAAGTGGCGGAACTCAACGCCGCACTTTCTCAATTCACTCAATTCGATGCAGTCCTAAGATTTGTCGCAGCATCGCGACTGCCCATTCTTATACTTATAATTAATACACCCAATTATAACATTTAAAACGTCGTTAATTAAATAATTCAATAATAAAAGCAACTAAACATTTTTTGCTTCTTGAGTTGATAAATATGTCACATTATCTTCAGTACATAATTCATGTTCAATATTAGTAACTAGACGACTGATTTTAATGCGATTTTCACTATTTAATAGTGATATAAAAGCAAAGATATATAATTAAAGTGTATTATTTTAGTGAAGCGAACAAAGCCACGAGTGGTAGACTAGTCAAGAGTAAAGAAAAACACACGAGTGAGGCGAGAGCGAGATTTCACATAAATAAATGAGTCTCTCAGTGATATCAAACATTATAAGTTATATGATTAATTTATACTACTTTTTTTAGCTTCACGCTGTATCTCGGACATGGCAGGGTAGGCAGAGGGAACTTGGAAACCTAGTATTCAGACGCTCCGTTTTACTTCCGTTCCCACTTTCCGCTGAATTTACTAAATTTAATGGTCACAAAGCTTTGTAATTAGTATAGTATTAATATCGTTATGACATAATAAGTATTCCAAAAGAGATAAACGTGTTAGCTATGTTAATGCAGAAGGAAAATTTCATGAAGACGATGTAAATAAGCGAATTTACTTTATACCCTGTTTCCCGAGAATTAATTTTATCTTTCACATGTTAATTACATTTCATTTACATTGAGAGAAAATTTAATTTTATATTTGAAAATGAAAGCACATTTGAGAGTATGATACAGGTATAGAATTCAATTATACATGACAGAAGTAAAAGAGAGAGTTGTAACATCGGAACATCTGTATTGTTTGCTAAAAAAACTCGAGTTGTCTCCTTTCTATAACGTACTTCAGGCGGCATTAATTTTCGCCACTCAACACACCATGCGTCAAATTCCGCGGATAGTGGAGAACGGAACGGAGTGTCTTAACACTACGTTTCCAAGTTTCCTCTGCCTACCCTGCCACGTCCGGGATAAGCTGAAAAAAGTAATAGAAACAATCAATATCTTGGATTTGCATTGCCAGGCACTTCTCCGACGTCCACACCTTACATCGTTATGGGCCTGGCATCCATATTGGCACAGTATATTCATGTAATTACTACATGGATTCAACTATTAGATTGTAATATGTGGTTTAGTTTCTTATCAAAGTAATTGCAAAGCATTCGCAGTAAAATAATTATACAAATATCTTATGAATTTAGAGCGCAAAATATATAAAATTAATAACATCAAATATTTCCTACTGCGTCTCAACATGTAAAAAATAATCACATAATAATAGTATATTAAGTGATTATTGTTGTGTTCCTTTGTTATAAATTCGCATGAAGTTTCCTTAAGGATAATTGTACTATAAATACAGAAGGCGGCAAACTTAATAACATTTTTTACTACAGATTTATAATTTAGTTTTTACTACGTGGTAGACTTGAATGTGTTTGTTTGTAAATATTTAAGGCATAGCTTTTAAATAAATACATAATTACATATTCTTATATATTTCAGCAGTTTTTTATTAAAAAGAGTAATATTATTTAACTTGACACATAATTATTTAAAAAATCAGCTGGTTAGTAATTATTTTTCATGACTTTGTTTATGATACGTGTTGGAGGTGGGGGCTTCCTAACAAAACCTTATATTTTGTAGGACAAATATTTTTACGTGTTATTTAGATAATTATCTTGATAATTAAAAAAAGACAAATTCGGTTAGAATTAAAGTATTAAAATTCGTGCAATCAACACATTTTATGCTTGCCATCCCTATTAAGCTACCATTTACCAACATTACTGTAAGGAAAAATGTTGGGCCTCTGATCAAAAGGAACTCACGAAAAATTAACAGCTTGTTAGTAATAAAACATGAAAAGTGTACCAGGGATTCTGTATTCAAAGAACCGGCACAAATTTGTAATTGTCGGTACAATTTCTAAAGGCACAAAACACAATCTATCTTAATTACCTTGTTCATATATAAGTACAGGCAAAACTAATCAAAAACCAATACATGCATATGAAACTATATAATAAAAGTTTAAAACCAATTAAAATGAAGTTTTCCACTCTTTCGTTTGCCTTTACATTGTGCTATTTAACAAATCTTTGTCGAGAACGTCTTTCAATGGAGTTGAATACTCTATAATATTTATGTTAACATTTAAATTATAATACATTAGTTACATAGAAAAATATTATTATTTTTTTTACTTTACAATATGCAATTCACAATAAATACGACAATCGGTTCCACCTTAAAATAATTAATTAAGTTCAAAGTAGAAAACCGCAAAATTATTTTTTACATTTTCTTGTCCCATAGAGCAGAATCTACGTATTAGTATACATTTGGTAGAATTAGTTATACTACAATAAAATGTCCCTTATTTATATTTCCGTATTTCCCATGGTATACGTTATTCTAATAATTATATATTGATATGAGGAAAAAAAGCAACAAGATGCCTATTTATTCAACTAAATCTCTTTTTAACGAGTCCTGACATGGCTTTTTCTTATAATAATTGGGGAGTTTTAATTATATAAATTGGACCCGCCTGTACTTAACATAAAAATGTGAACCTAGTGTTAAGACACTCCGTTTCGTTCCCCACTTTCCGCCGCATTTGAGGCATTGCTTGTTGAGTGGCGGAATTCAACGCACGCTGTGCCTTGCTACCAGAACGAAGAAATAAAAACATTAAATATTTAAATTAAAAGTATTAAATATTTCATTTCCTCGAGTGGGGATTGAACCTACAAGCTGTCGCCTTTAAACGCCACGACAGGCCTTAGATTTATAAGCTATTCGCACTTAATAACGTTAACAGCCGACATTTCCTACACAAAAAACACCGATCATTAGTAAGGTTTCTCATAAGAAAACTCGATGACTCAGTGAACTTGGTAATTCCAATTCATATTAGAACAAAAAAATAAGCAGGTGTTTTTATTGTTTTGTTAATCAACTATGTACCTATGTGTTAAGCAAGTGTTAGGCCATTTCTGATAACATTCTAATAACATTTAATTAGTAAATTTCTAAATTTGCGTCTGTGGAAGAGTTTAAAGTCTAATTACTTTCCTTTGAAGTCAATAGTAAATCTCGCGTTTTTTGTAATAATAAAAAAATATTTTTTGTTTTTCCCACATAGTCTTTGTCGTCATCGCCTATATTTGCGGAAGCACTTGGCTATTAATTTGAGGATACTTATTTTTCTATTTAAATTGTTAGTGTGTGCTATGCTGATAGTAAACAAATAAAAAAAATAAATGTATGGAAGGCAGAAGACACTTAGTGTAAAGGCACTACGTTCCTCACTTTCCGTCTAATTTTAGAAATATTGCGTGTTAAGTAGCGAAGCTCTATTAATATAAATTAATATAAATTATTCCTTTGAGTGAGAATTGGACCCACAACCGTCACGTTTACAGTGAGACATTGTGCCACTGCGCCACAACGGACTCTGCATTTCTCAAATAGAATTTTAAATCACTTTAACAGTAGGTCGTATTATATGTAGACAAGATATATAAACACCTTGATTAACTCAATTAAAAGCAATTTTATACATATAATCTATGCGGAAAACAAAGAAATTGTCATTTTATTACTAGAGAAGATTTACAATGATACAGTAGACATATGAGATTGCAAAAAATAATTAATTTTATTGAAAAATACCCCATATTTTTTTAATATTCATCATATGCAATATCAATATCAATCATTCATGTATATGCAGAAAAAATATATAGAGATATGCAAATATTTTATTTCTTACGTGTATTCTATATTCCATAATTATTTGATTAGGTATTTGAATTTAAAGTATAAGAATTTCATTTAAATTGATTGTTTGTTTTCTTTTCATTCTAAAATAGGAAAACACAATTCAGTTCTTTAATTTTTTGTTTGAGCACAAAATTACTAATTCCAATTTTTTTTATGACATTTAAATTTAAAACTTTTCTAAGCATATTAAAGCTTTGATTTCAATTATTTAACGAGGCAGTCAGAGGGAACCCGGCAACCTAGTGTTAAGACACTCCGTTCCACTTCCGTTCCCCACTTTCCGCCGAATTTGAGGCATTGCGTGTTGAATGGCGAAACTCAACGCCGCGCTTTGCCTTATTACCAGAGCGAAGAAATGAAACATTAAATATTTAAATTGAAAATATTAAATATTTCATTTCTTCGACTGGGGATCGAACCCAGAACCTGTCCGTTACAGTCACACGCTTGTGCCGCTGCGCCACCACAGGCCTCTCCTACTGATATCGAATGTACAAAATTAATGTACAGGCGGAAATACCCAAAACCCAAGAAACTAAAACTTATACTATCATTGACGTTTACTTGATAACTTGTTTCAACCAATAAGGGTGAAATGGATTATGCAAATATATATGTATATTTTACAAGGGTACATTGATTTTACAAACTATTGTTTAATAGATAAATAAATATACATAATTTGTCTTGTATAGCTTACGTGTAGTCAAGCACAAAAGTGGCAGTAATCAGGTCCTTATGGTAATGTAATTAAAAGACAAATTTATTCTTTTACTAAAATATTAGAAGATTTAGGCCTGTCGTGGAGCTGGGTCAACAGCGTACGACTGTAAACACGAAGAGTTGTTGGTCTTCGTGTTTACAGTCGTACGCTGTACGCTTGGAAATTTTCATTTCTTCGCTCGTGCAGCGCTTGTGAGTCCCGCCATTAAACAACCAATGCCTGAAATTCAGCGGAAAGTAAGAAAAGGAACGTCTTAACTCTAGGTTCCCAAGTTCCCTCTGCCTACATTGCTATGTGCGGGATACAGCGTGAAGCCGAAATAAGAACTAAAGTGGGACTGGTGATAATTGCACTGCGCCATATGATAGTTCAATAAGGTATCGCAAAAACACATTTTATATTTTAAGGTACTGTGTATGGTCACTGCAAGTAAATCACCCATGGACAAACAATAGTAAATCGCACAAAATTTTAGCTGAAAACTGTAAAAAAATATTATATACAAAATCCGTTACAAGTAAAAAATTAACTTAACTTTAATTATGAATATTTATTTATATTCTCTTTAAAGTATGTTTATGTGCATGATAAAAATTAAGTAAAGGGAATTTTATTTCGATAAATCACGTGATGTTTTTTTTTCGAATTTTTTAACCACCACCCTCCCCCCCTTCCCTCCTTGGTGATACGTGCTACGGCTTACGTCTAGTCTACTTCTCGCTGAATCCCCTCCCCCCCCTTCCCCCTTCCGAACCTCACGTGATTAATGGACGGCCCCTAAGGGAGGTAGTTACGCTTTCAGCATCGAGGATATAGTTAAACTATTTTCAATTCCTTTTCTTGACAAGGGAAAGCGCGGTATTAACTCCTTACATTAATTTCTCGAATACAATGCGAAATAAATATCCATCATATTATAAAATACTCATCATGTCATAAAAATGCTTTTTTAACGAATCCCAACGCCATTTACCTGCATTATTAGAACGGATGCCATACGTGCTCCCTTTAATTACTAAACTATTTCCCAGCGACGTGAAAATTTTAATATAATATTTAGTTGGCAGCTGAACTTTGCGAATAGAACTGAGTATTATGAAGTAAAGTAGAATGGATACAGTGCACACTTGCACCTTGATTACAAGAGATCATATAAAAACATGTAAAACTGAAATAAAAGAAGTTATATTTTTACTATTTTTAAATTGTTATTCCACACTTAGGAAAGAAAAATACTAAATTTAAAAACGTATAAAAATTTGGACGCAGCAAGATTTGAACCTGCGCCTCTTGAAAACCGTTCAAGCGCTCTGACCACTAAGCCATAACGGAAATTTAGTATAAGAAGATATATCATAGAGATGTTTTAATTTCTTAAAAGTTAAATGTCATTATTTATAGTAAAAAAATATGTATTTTAATCAAAAAGTCTTAAGAATTAGCTTGTAATTAAAAAAAAGTATAAAATTATATAATTTTGTTGAACTACGATACGATATAACATTATCAATTAACATAAATTATGAATTATTAACACATCAGAAGTATTATTGGATGATGTTATTGAAATAGTTTTTTTTTATTTATTGCAAATAATATATTTAAAATATTTACTTTTTTGTTTTGGTCATATTAATGGAAAATTTTTCGCCCTTCGAATTTCCCAAAAGGAGAAAGAAGTGTCTTAACATTATTTTTTGTGCCTACCCTTCTATGCGGGGAAAAGGTATAAAGTCGAAAAAACGTAGATACTTTGTTTTAATGTAGCTTGTTGATTTTCTTAATGTATATTTAGTTGGGTTAAAAAATACAACGAAATCACAATCAGTGTCACTGTCAGAAAATTGTTTTTTTTGGAAAACGTATAAAAATTCAAACGAATGAAGCCTGGACGGTTTCTAAGGAGGCGCTGGTTCAAATTCCGAGATTAGATCCTATATAGTAATATTTGTTTCCGTCTAGTTAGGTTAGTATTATCAACCTGGAGAAAAAATATTTCTTAAGTATCCACAGAACTAAGCCTTTAACCACTACGTTAAATTTAACATATGGCCTCACAAACGCCGTAATTGTACATTTTTATATACTTCTTGGCATACTAATAAAATTTAATTAAGATGTTATTTACTTTATCACAGTATTAATAATATGAATTTACGAATCGCAATGTGAATGGCCGCCAAAAACTTAATTGACCGAATTTCAACACGTCCATAAATATTTTGTTTTGATATTTTTTTTCTAACCTTTCTCTTGTATGTAACATGCAGCTACTATTGTGTAGCTCGTTAAAAACCGATTTATTTAACTGTAGGTCACGGGCTCGATGAATAGAGCCAAATTTAGGCGATTACTACTGGGTCATGGTCCAATCGTTGGATTAGTCAAAAATTGTCGGTTTTTAATACTCTATTTCAATAAGTTTAGTTGAGGAAAAATTATTCAACGGATACGGTGGATAACATGGAAATGATTAACGTGATTATATATAAAAAAATATACCAGAAAGACCATTTGGTCTAATATTATTAACATACAAGTAAGAAGTGGAACGGAGTGTCTTAACACTAGGTTCCCGGGTTCTCTCTGCCTACCCTGCCTTGTGCGGGATACAGCGTGAACCAAAAAAAAAAAGAAAGAAGAGGCATGTCGTTCCGCATGCGCCCATATGCGTGTGACTGTAAACGACGGGTTGTTGGTTCGATCCCTACTCGAAGAAATGAAATTTCAACACGGCAAAGCGTGACGTTGAGTTCTACCACTCAATGCAACGCAATGGCTCAAACTAGGCGTAACGGCGGGAACGGAATGGAGTGTTTTAGCACTAGGTTCTCAATTTCCCTCTGTCTACCCTGCCATGTGCGGAATACAGTGTGAAGCTAAAAAAAAATCTATAAATAAAATTAGTATAATGAGCATAATACATAACAATATTAATTTGCGATTCAAATAATAAATATTAAAAAATATATATTATTCTATTATTATATTAAGATCTATATGTTTGAAATACTTTATAACTTGGTAGCACATCCATATAGTATATTAAAAACATCTACATACAATAATGACATCTGTCATAACAAACTTAGCACATGTTATTTGGCATTGATTTTCTTATAAGCAGATAGACGTAAAAATATTATGATACGTTTTTTTCGTATTTTTTTAAGTTTAAAAGTTTTAATAATATATATGTTTTAGAAATATTACAATTTTACTTAATAAAATGTATATTAGTAATAAAACAACACTATTATTTGTTTTTCTATAAAAAACTACGTAAATGCCTATTAATTAAGGTAATATAAGTTCGATATTATTTTTATTATTAATATATTAGTTTATTTTTTTTATAATTTAAGTTAGAGTACTATATATACATTAATATAATTACTATAATAAACAAAATATTATTTCAATATTTTTATCCACATCTACAAAAGTTGTTAAGAATTGTAAAAATTGTAGAATATAAAGTAAAATAAAACTATCTTTTATTCATAAATCGACATTTCTCGATTCATAAAAACATAAATTATAATGCGAAAATTTAAAAAAACGTTATAATTGTCAGTCAGTCTTAACTGCAACATACAACTGACAAACAAGTAGATATGGATTTAAATAACACCATTATACCATAATCTGCCTTATCACGAGGAAACCGCGCGTTCATCCGACTCGCCA
>DWMZ01003424.1:0-12758 GCA_018249855.1 Eueides tales michaeli | reverse complement strand
ATATATATATATATATATATATATATATATATATATATATATATATATATATATATATATATATATATATATATATATATATATATATATATATATATATATATATGTATATATATATATATAAGTAAGAAGAAATTTAAATATCAAATATTCCATTTTCTATAGTGCAGATCGAAACGCACTTTCTTGCTTCTACGACACAACATGCCTCGGCCACTTGCGCTTGGCACAATTGCACTTTTCAATATAGTGATCCTACACGGCATTGTAGTGTAAATTATTAAGATACATGGCAGGGCAGGCAGAGGGAACTTGAAAATCTAGTGTGAAAACACTCCGTTCCATTCCCCACTTTCCGCCTAATATAAGGCATTTAGAGTAACGTTGCGCTTTGCCCTGTTATTAGAGCGGAGAAACGAATAACTTTTTTTTAAAAAAATGATATCCTGGAGAAACTATCGAACCCACAATCTGTCATGTTTACAATCACACGCTTGTGTCCCTACGCCACGACAGGCCTCATTTAGCTCTTAGTTATTTATATTTCATCACGCAGGCAAAGTCTCAGGAAAAGCAAGTCGACCGTAGTATAAGTGAACGAGCCATCGTATTCTATTATTTTGATCATAAAGCTCTCACGCCTTCTAATAAATATGAACATTTGTGTGATATATGCTTAAATAAGCTTTTCTCTCGAGGAAACTTAGATAAAATGGGAAATATTCTTTTGTTTTATCATCTTCTATCTTTAAAACGAGCAATTCTTGTGTATATAGAATCTAAAACTCAGAAAAGGCTCCAACAATTTTCATGGAATTTAGTATGCTGGGAGTTTATGGGGTGATAAATCGATCTAGCTATATTTTATTCTTAGAAAACATTTTTTCATATTTTGAGGCAATGAAAAATTAAAAAAAAATTTCATTAGAAATGTTATTTTAAATTTGGCCTTTACATAGCTATATAAATATTCTAAAAACCTCCTCAATATTCTAAAAATCTGTTTTGCGTCTGATCTGGCCGTTGTGAATACGTTCTTCCAAAAGAATCTTCAGCACCTTATCCGTACCGTACCGTATAAGAGTGGGTCCCACGCTACCCTGTTTACTTGTTGACCGCACGATATCATATGGGCAGAGCTACTAACTGTTAGGTCATTACAAGCGAAAGCTTGACTGCCCAACATCGTCTTCTCGTCATGGATTTTAACGTCACTCAAAAGAAGAAAGTAGCCGAGGAACGTAGACCTGCTATCATTGTGGCGGGCGGACGAGTTCTTGGCGTTTTTAAGGGAGGACGTGTCATCCACAGGGAGACATGATGATGGAATAACAAGGTGCTGAAGGTGACTCAAGAAAAGAAGGCTGCCCATAAGAAGCAGCAGAAATCCAACTCTCCTGAAGACAGACTGGAATACATAGTAGCAAAAATTGCCAGAAAAAGAGCTGTAGCCAGAGCCCGCAGTGAGAGTTCATTACCATTATATGATAAGCTATAAACTGTAGTGGGTCAGAAGCTCTTATACTGACACGTGCGCCGGATAAAGGACTGTAAAATGTCTTTGCATCAAAGATTTCCAGGGCACGTAAACATGCTTCTGTGAAGGAGAGATAGAGAAGCTACTTCCAGTAGCTGCTGAATACTCAGCATCCGTGCAGTCATCCACACGATCCACCGCCTAACCTCAGACTTGTAGCGGTGGGACCTGACCAAATTCCGATCAAAGAGTGGAAATCGTTGGGCTCCCTTGTTGTGCTCATGCTTACTGCTCATGCTTACTGACCATGACATGCTACACACCAGTGGCGGCTTAGTTTCATTACCCCTACTGACAAGGGAAGGGGCAATATTCAAGATTGTGGTAGTTATAAGGGCGTTAAGCTTATGAGTCTCTACATGAAGCTCTTCAAGCGCATGATCGATTTCAGGCTCCATCGAGAGTGTAGTGTTTGTAAGTCTCAATATAGATTTCAGCCAGGATCGGGTACAATGGGCGCCATTTTTGCCATCAGAACTTTGATAGAGGTAAAAGAGGAGAGCTCTGCATGTGGCTTTTTTAGATATGCAGAAGACCTTTGACTGTGTGCCTCCTCGTCAAATCTCTGAGGCCTTTATTAAGATTATCAGAGATATGTATCAAAATTCCGTTTCCGTGGTTGGGACTGCTGTTGGTGACAGACATACCTTTCCAGGTAGTAGTATATATAGGGGTTCACCAAGGCTCGGCTCTAAGCCCATTCTTATTCAACGTAGTGCTAGATACTGTCTCGGCTCACATACAAGACCAGCCTCCGTGGCTGATGATGTATGCCGATGACATAGCACTCATTGAATAGAAGTGGCTGATGCTAAAGCGTAAAGTAAACCTCTGGAATGGTATGCTTGAGCACGGCGGTCTTAAACTAAATGTGTTGAAGACGGAGTACATGGCTTGCGCGAGACCGGACTCGAGCACTATTCATATAGGTACTGAACCAGCCGTTAAGTCGGAAATATTCAGGTACCTCGGATTCGTTATGCACGAGTCTGGAGACATCGATCACGATGTTTAATGGCCGAATAAACGCAGTCTGGGCTAAATGGCGGGAGGTCACCGGTGTGGTCTGCGATGGAATACCGACCAGATTCAAGGCTGATATACAAGAGCATCGTTCGTCCGGTCCGTCCGGTTCTTTGATACGGCAGCAAATGCTGGCCAGTACTATCTCGACACACTCAGGAGCGCAAATGAAGATGCTGCGGTGGATGTGCCACATAAAACGGTCTGACCGCATACGTAACACATTCATTCGAGATTGTCTTGGACTCCGTGACATAGCGCATAAGCTCCAAGAACGTCACCTGAGATTTTATGGAGTGAGACCTCCCGGACGCCCAAGGAAGCGCTGATTGGATGTCATGATGCAGTACATGAGAGCCAATGGTCTAACCACCGAGGACGTAAAAGATCGTGCAATGTGGAGTAGGTTAGATAGGAAGGCAGACCCTGTTACGGCACGCCGGAATCTTTAGTTCGGTAGATGTAGCGCAGTGTTGGGTTCCATATTAAATCCATTTTTTTCCAATATGATAAATTAAATATTTAATAAGGAAGTAAGCAAAATTGCTTAAATTAAAAAATATATATATTTATTCTATCGATTGTCTGTAACCGCAATTGAGGTCAATACGAATTTTACTCATAATAATTTAGAATGATGCTTACTTCCTGACATCTTTAGCATATGCAATGCCTTTAATTCAAGCGGAAAGTAGACGGAGTAGTCTCAGAACTACTGCGAAATAGAAATCAGAGTGATTTTTTAATTCTCTTTAATAAAGCTTTCATTTTCAGGTCACAGTGAATTCCACTGACTACTAAAATATATTTATAATATGTTTAGCTTTGCGATATATGCTGCAGTGTAGGCAGAACGGGATCTGGACCTTCAAATTAACACACTTTTGTTCCCTACGTGTCACGGACTTTTGGAAATATTGCATATCGAGTGGCGGAACTCAATACCGTGCTTTCCCTCGTTTCCAGAGCAAGGAAATAAAAAGTTGTAATCGAATCCACAACTTACATCTACAGAAGCACGCGTTTCTACGCCACAACTGGCTTCATATTAAAAAGATATTCTCATAAAATTATATAAACTAATAATGATATTTCTATCACAAAAAAGACGATTAAGCTTGGCGAAAGGTGGTGATTTCTCAAAACTGTTGACGTTGGTATTAAGCTCTACGTTTGCTAGCAATGAATACGTCAGCTCTGCCGGGCTGAGCCCCATGGGAGGTGTCTCATTCCGCTAGTGTTGGGAATAGTAGATATGGACCAAAAGTTGAATTTTTATTTAAATCAAGGGTTCCTAAACTTTTCTTAATTAAGGACTACTCCTACATCATTGTGTGGGTATAATAAAAAATAATTGTAATAGTGAAATAGAAATAAAAATTAAAAACTCGCTCAGACCTTATGAGCGGGCGGAGTTTCTGCTCGCCGCCCGTTAAATTTATAAGCGTTCGTCGAACATACTATGGTTTCGCCGACTACTAGTGGTCCACGAACCACAGGTTGAGAATGTGAATTAACATTTAAAATTATAAAAAATAAAGGAAAATAGAAATTCTTCCACCCATGTCAGTCTCATTTATCGATGATTAATTAGGAATAAGAATTTCCCGAAAACATAAGTAGGTAAAGACATACAAAAACAAAAATGTGTATAACATTTAAATAATACTTATAATGTTATAATAGAAATTTGAAATCTCCCTATAACCACAACATTGTATCACACTTTTAAGATACTTTATTAAAGAAAAACCTATAGATCCAAAACTATCGCGGTACGCGACACATAGCGTCTGATTTTAACGTGACAATTATGGATGATATTAATTTGATTTAGAATTAATCACATTCATTTCCTCTCTCTGGTAGTAACATACGTACGTTGAATTCCGTCAATCATTGCATAATATCTTAAAATTTGGGACTTGTTTGGGGAACAAAATGTTTTAGCACTAGGTTGCCTCTACATATTCTGCTATAACATAAAAAATATAAAATATCACAGAAACATAGAAGAGTCAACAAAACGATCCAAATAAAAAGCTAAATACTCTAAACCTAAGTTAATTTTCGTTTCAATAAAGAAAATAAAAATACTTTCTACCGTAAAACACTATAAAGCCTAGCAACCGATCGAGTCGTTTTCTTTTTTTATTATCACCACTTTCAACTGACTCCGGGAACTTGCAATTACATTATTTATCAAGTACTGGACGATAAAACAAGAATGCTTGAAGTAAACCAGAGATTTTAAAATTAAAAGATTTAGTTAAGGTGTAGCGTAATATTGGTTTATAATGGTAAGGATGGGTTATGGGTTCGATTACCACTCAAAATAATTTGTCCTAGATTTTGCCTATAGCTTCGCCTCAATAGTCAAATTATAACAATACTTAAAGATCACTTATTATAATATCTTTGAATTTAACGATTATTACAAATTTTAAATGAAACAAATTTAACCGTATTATTTGCGTATATTGATTTGCCGTGGTGTTTATTCGTGACCATGGACTACTGCAAAGTGGTCAAAACGTTGGGTTTCCAAAAATGTATAAAAATCAATATAGGTGATTAATTGAATTAAATTTGTTTAATTTAAAATGTATATCATACATTCCGATCAGAACGATTTACGTGATTTAATAACCTGTAGGCTTTCTAAATAAGTGATCTGTTCAGCACAAAATATATTTTTTTGATTCAAACCAGCGGTTAACTCGCTCAACCAAACTCTTTTCTCACTCTATCGTATTAGTAAAGGATTTTTTCTTGCTTTCTTTATCCTGAACATAGGTGCAGGATATAAGAAAAGCCTTTGCCTACGCTGCTGAAACTTGGGAACCTAGTATTAAAAATATTACCATTCAAGAATATTACCATGATAAGAATGCGTGGGATTAAATGCTGTTGGTATTCATTCAGGAAGCTAATTATTTTATATATTTTCTTTAATTGATATTTTGAAAAGAGCAACTGTTGAGTTTCTTGCCGGCTCTTCTCAGCAGACCCGCCTTCCGAGCCGGTGGTAACTTACTGTAGGACTGACACTACAGACATTTCTACGTAACTTGACAAAAGTGCTTGTAATGGCCTAATTGAATAAAGAATATTTTGATTTTGATTTTGATTTTAAGATACTCTGTCCCCATAAAAATTTTTTTTTCACCACCCATCTCCCACCGATTTCTCGAGGCATTGCACGTTAAATAGCAGAAATCTTGCATTCTACTTTATCTTGCATCAATATTTGCACTATTACAATACTTGGCTTCAAGCTGCATCCCGTATATGGAAGGGTAGCCAGAGGAAATATGGGAACCTAATGTTAAGACACTTCGTTGCGTTCTCCGCTCTCCGCAATATTTGAGGTATAGCGATTGACAGAACTCAACGCCTCGCTTTGCCTTGTTACCAGAGCGAAGAAATGAAAACATTGGATATTTAAATTGAATGTATTAAGTATTTAATTTCCTCTAGTGGGGATCGAACCCACGACCTGTTGTGCATACAGTCACATTTTTGTGCCCCTGGGCCACAACAGACATTATTATATTAAAAGAGTATTTAAAAACCACCGCGTCACATTCACAGTAGATAATTTAAATAGTATTTCTTAAATATATTCATTTTATTAACTACCTCTCATTTAAAACAGTGTAAAGCTTGTTATTCAAATTATGCATATTGTAAAAACGTTGCCTGCAAACAACTTGAGTCTGGCAATCTAATTTCAGCTCGCTCTCTATTCTATTGATTTTACCATTTTCATGTTTGAAAGATATTATTGTTGAAATGCTATCTTTTTTTATAGTAACACGTTAAATAAACACATATGTGGTATGGAATTCTTACTAATACTTATTTAGAAAACGAATAAAATTTGTAACGTTACGTTAATGTTTACGTTACGGATTTGAACCCGCAGTTACAGTACCGCAAGCTCAGCTTGATGACGTCTGGCTTAGAGCTCTTTGGCCAAGTAAGTATTTTTCTTTCCTTTGCGTGGAATAAGACTTTGAAGTTGTTAAAGACGTCTATATCAATATTATAAAGCAAAATATTGTTTGGTTGAACTCACTAATCTTAGAAAGTATTGGTTCGACTTGAAATATATTTTAAAATTAAATATTTTTTAATCTAGGAAGCTGTACGCAACTTTCGTCATAGTTATCGTTATTAAAATACTATCCAATAGTTAGTTGTGTCCTTAGTTATTTCTAATGAGAACAAAATCGCAGGGAAACGCCAAGGACTAAAATCATTTTTAGTATTTGGTAAATGAGACAAGTGTCTTTTTATCAAGATTAAACTTAAATTAATTTTGTACTCCGAACGTGAATTGAACTCACAATATTAGCGTTTACAATCCGCTACTTTTTCCCTTAGCCTCAAATTATTCTCTATACAAGTATAAAGAAAACATAAAATATTATGTAATACCGAGATTGTTGACAAACAACCCCTTTATATTATAATATCTATAGTATCGGCCATTTGCTCTGGCTGGATGCCAGTCCTTTTATTAATATACGCTTAGGATATAAATTTAATAGTCAAGATGCGGTTTCTGTTATGGTAGTCAATCATTTATTGCTTTTATTTAAATATACTATTTTTTTAAGCCTGAGGACTGTCATGACGCAGGCATAAAAAATGCATCTGTAAGAATAGGTTGTGGATTCGATTCCCAGTTGGAAAAAAGTATCATTTCTTCGTTCTGGTAAAAAGGCAAAGTGAATTTTTGAATTTTGTCAGTACGCATTGCTTCGAATTTGGTGAAAAGTGGGGAACGGAAGTACTTTAATGGGAGCGGAGTGTTATAGCACTAGGTTCCCAGGTTCCCCCTACCTACTCTATTGTATGCGGGATATCAGTTTTCTAATTCACTTATTGTTTTCAATAAATATTTTCTTTAATTTAAAAAAAAAATGTTTAATGAACACCGTACATTTCGTCAGCTATAGCAAAAGCAACGGAATTCTCTGTAGTGTTGGTTGTTCAGACTTAAATGATATTTAAGGGGCCTGAACAACCAACACAATTTTTTTTCCAAGTTTGAAGTCTTGTTTACAATTTAAGATTATCCACATAGACTGTCACTCTGCACTGCTCGTATTTATATAATAATTAACTCAAGAATTAAAAAAAATCTTATTCAAAGCAAAGCGCGGCGTTGAGTTCCTCCACTCAATGCCTCAAATTCGGCGGAAAGTGGGGAACGGAAGTAGAACGGAGTGTCTCAACACTAGGTTCCCGGGTTCCCTCTGACTACCCTGCCATGTGCAGAATAAAGCACAAGCCCAAAACATTAAAAAAGTAAGCAAAATGTGCTGTATGTGCATGTCTTAACGTTTTTAGCGCGATGAGTCTCAAAAGTGCTTGAACCTTTCACGCACTCCTAACTCTATATTAAATTCGTTACTTTGGATATGGGTAAAAGTGTATAATATTATGGCGGCTCTGTTTTATATAAATGTAAATATACATATTTAGATGAATTATAATTATTTTATATTCAATTCTAATTTACGATGAGCGGCGTAACTCAACGCCGCGAAGTAAAATACAATACACCATACATGCGTTGTTGAGACATATTATTTTTATTTACAGTATAATATATAAATTGAAAAATAATTCTATTTCGTCCTTTGAGGCCACAAGTGTGCTATTGTAATTGCGACAGGTCGAGAGTTCAATTCCTCCCTTAAAGAAATAAGATATATATGACAAGACTAAGAGCGCCGTTGAACGCGGCCACTCAATAAGTAATTGCTCAAAAATTGAGCGGAATGTGAGGAATGGAAGTATCTTAATGAGAACGCAGTGTCTCGTGAAAATATAATAATATTAAAATTAAAAATTGTAATTTCTTTACTTTAACACTCTTTTTGCTTATCCTGCATTTATGAAAATTCACGCATGAACGTGAAAAAAAAATTAAAATCTTGGCTACGTTACATTTCCGTCCGCTTTAATCTGCCGTGAAGGCAATATGTCGAGGCATCGAACCGTTATATAACACGCATTAATTGACAGCTCAATAACTGATTATTAACAACCGCGTTGATTTTGTAAGCAATTTAGTACTGGACTTATATCTGCTAACAGCATCTAAACCAAATATAGCGGGTTTGATTCCTATTTGGCATTCATTATTTTCCTTTTACTCCCTCTAGTAAAATGACAGTGCGCGACGTTTAGTTGCGGAACTATTATGTGTTGAGGAACTGATAAGAGAGGCGGTCTAAGACCTTAGCCACTCCAATCGTAATGCCTCCAAAATGAAAGTGTCTTATTGAAAAAGGTTCCTTTTCCAGGTTCCTTCTGCCTACCTAGTTATCTGCAGGATACAGCGTGAACGTAATAAAAACAATTCTTCGTTAGTCGAAAATAAAGAAAATATAACCGTTTTGGTAATGGTATGAAACTACCTACTATCTGCATAAATTGAGGATAATGAAATAGAGAATGTCTTTGTGGTTCAAATTTGTTTGTTTAATTTACTGAATAGAAACTAATTAATACACATCAAAAGCCACATGTCGCTTATGTTAACCAAATGAAAATTAATATTAATATAGGTAGGTATATTCTTATATACTTGTAAAACTAGTGAAGTGTTTTTTTATTTCATGGAACCTGGGAACCTAGTGTGAAGACACTCTTGTCTCATTAAAGCATTTCTGTTACCCACTTCCCGCTGTATCTTTGGAGGCATTGTGTGTTGAGTGGCGGAGCTCAACGCTGCACATTATCTTGTTACCAGATCGAGGAAATGAAAATAGTTTCCCCGAATGAGAATCGAATTTACATTCATAACGATTACCGTCAATATTCATATGCGAGATAATGCGTGAAACTAAAAAAAAAACAACGATTTACTGCAAAAACACTAGGATACTACTGTAATGTCAACGATTACACCACTAGTTAATTTTTACAAATATAGTCAATCAAACAAAGAACGGGTAATTAACTGGCTTAGTTAATCCAGTGTTATATGTCGAGTGGGAATGAAAATGTAATTATTCAATTATATACATATAGGTATTGAATTATATGATAGCAGAGAGATATAGATTGTGGGTTAAATTCCCAAAGGAGAGAAATTTTAAATTTCCTCGCTCTGGTAACGAAGTAAAACGGCGATGAAATCCATCAATCAACACGCAATATTTATAAATACTTCGAATTAGTAGTTTTTACTATAAAGTGGAACAAATATGCATTCTCATAAACTTTCACATTAGTATTCTACTTACATATTTCTGTATGTATCCAGAAATTATTATTTATATTAAAACTAATTACACTTTTACGACGTAAGCCATGAAACATCGATATCGAAAGAATTTTGCATATTCTTCGGTATTCTCTTACGATTCATTTATTTTATCTCCAATAGCTCCAAAACGAAGGGAGATTATCTTCGGTTTGTCGTATTATTTTTAAGCAAAAGTTGTTGGGGATAATGAGCATTTTCCGGTTACATAAAAAGTCCGGTCCAAGTTGTTGAGCATTTGATGTACTGTGAGAGATGTGTTAAGCTACTACGATATCTGTAGCATAGAGGTGCAACTGTGGAAGCGACAAGTTGTGGGTTAGATTCACACACAAGGAAATTAAATACTAAAAATATTTTCATTTTTTCGCTTTGGTAATGAAGTAAACCGCGGTCTTTACTTCCAGCAATCAATACGCGATGCTTTAAACTGGATGAAATATAGAGAACTGTTGGCCTTAATGGGAACGGAGTATCTTAACAATACGTTCCCAAATTCCCTCTCAACTACAAAGAGCAAGTTAACAAAGGTTACTCAATATGGTGAGCATTTTCACTGACGAATAGAAATTAAAGGTCTCAGAACAAATATATTTTATTTCAGCTTTTGAAGCAAATCTTTTTATTATAGCTGGTGTATGATAGACTGTTTTAAAATTATATACGAATTAATGGGGAACGCAACGAAGTATCTTACTACTTGGTTCCCAAATTCCTTTTGCCTATCCTATTACGTGCGAGATACAGCGTGAAGCTATTACTTTTGAAGTCGGTTAAAAGGAGATCTGTTACAAAAATGTGGGTATACTTTAAAATAAACTATAGATATTGTACCTTTCATTTTACATAGTAAATGTTTGTTTATAAAATGCCATACAGCCTTCTGGAACACAAATAGAGTCTGTCGAACTCAGCTGAATTTAGCGTTGCGTATTTGCATAAGGCTTAATCAGTTTATTTTCCTGTAATATTAAATATTGACGTTGTCATTGAGGCCTGTAGTGGCGCAGGGGCACACGTGTGACTGTAAAGGTAACAGGTTGTGGATTCGATCCCACGCGAAGAATGTAATATTATCAAATGGTAACAAAGGGCTGAATTAAAACAGGCGACGGTGGTGGATTCGATTCTAACTCACAGTAAGTAAATATCACGTTCACAAGTAATATCACATCATGTCACATCACAAGTAAATATCACGTTCAGCACACAACCATTAAGTGTAACGCTGAGCTGAGTGCCTCCACTCATGAGAATTATATTTAATACTAGCGACATACATGCGGCTTCGCCCTCTTGATTTATCATAAATTCAAAATTCAAAATTCAAATTCAAAATCAAATATTTTTATTCAAAAGAAGTTACAAGCATCGTTTTTTGAACGTGAAACAATTTACCACCAGTTCACTAAAGTACCTCAGACCTGAGAAGAACTGGCGAAACAATCACAGCGGGACATGTCTTTTTTTTAATCAAAATTTTACATCATATAATTATGTGACAATGATACATTTAAACTAGCCTGGAGCGAGCATTTTATTCCCAAGGCGTGTTATCATTTATAAAATCGTTAATAACCTTTAACACACAAACGTCTTTTCACAATTTTTTTAAAATGTGAAATAGAAAATTCTCGGACGTTTTCTGGGATCCTATTGTTTTTACTCAATACAGTCGAGTTACAGGCACACTAATTTTAAGCCTATTTCTAGTATTAATATTATGTACATCATTGATTTTAGTAAACTTATTAATATTTTTCTTGACATACATAAGATTTTCAAAAATGTATTGATATGCAACGGTCAATATTTTAATCTTTTCAAACGTTTCCCTTAAAGAATCTTTAGGGCTTAAGTTATAGATCGCGCGAATAGCTCGCTTCTGCAAGACAAAAATTGACTTAATACCGGCTGCATTACCCCAAAGTAAGATGCAGTAAGACATAATACTATGGAAGTAGCTAAAGTAAACAAGGCGAGCCGTTTCCTCATCAGTCAATAATCTAATTCTTTTTACAGCAAAAGCTGCAGAGCTTAGTCTATTAAATATATACATATTACATATTTTAATAATTATTACACATTTTGAATGAAACATTTTTTCAAAATATTCTAAAAATGTATAAAAGTATACAATTAATACGGATAAAATAATAACACTATTTTATTTACTAATCTTAATTACATTCGTGTCCTAATAACATTGTCCCTTTTAAGACAACTTAAAACAATGACAACTAAATTAATATAAATGTTGTAGCAACTAAGTCGAACGAAACATTTCAAATTTATTTAATTTTTTATTTATTAACTAATTGAAATAAAACAAATACTGTTGAGAGTAGGCTGCCAAAATATAATAGACAAAACTACAACGTGACAGTTTTGGATTCGATTCTAAGAAGGAGAATAATTTATTAATTTTATCACTTTACTGTTTTTTTTTCTTTTACGCTGTATCTCGCATATAGCAATATGCGAGATACAGCGTAAAAGAAAAAAAATCAGTAAGAAAAAAAAACTTTAGTGTTAAGACATTTCCGTTCCCCACTTTTCGCTGATGTATGGAGACATTACGCACTTAGTGGCGGAACTCAACGCCAATTAAATTACAATTTCTTATGTAAATTTACTTGGTATTAAAATTATGATGAATGTAAACTATCCACGAAATAATACAATTGGCACAGCGTCAGAGTGTTATCTTAATACAAAGACAAGCCACGGCGTTCATCAATTAAAACTTAAGCAAGAAAGTCAAATATGTAAAAAGGAGATAATAATAATAATAATAATAATATTTATTTACCAAATTTCAAATTGTTACAAATAACCTCTATGATTAAGAGGTAAGCGTTGGTAGCCGTACTAGTATAAACTGTGTCACAGCCACCAGCGTCTTTGCCC
>DWMZ01003423.1:0-12758 GCA_018249855.1 Eueides tales michaeli | reverse complement strand
ATATTGTTTAGCCTAGTGTTAAGACACTCGGATCTCTTTCCCTGTTCTCTACGTTGCGTATTGATGGGCGAAAATCAACGCCTTTCCACATGGAGCGAAGAAATGAAAATTTTTAATATTTCATTTTCTTGAGTGAGATTTGAACCCATAATCTATAGCATTCATATTACACTTGAGCTTCTGTGTCATGACAAGCCCCTGTAATTCTTTTTCCACACAATCAGTTCTACTGAGCCGCAACGGCCAACCAATATTTATGTATTGCAATTTTATTTAAATTCCCATGTAAACGCTCGCGACAATATATACCAGCTTGACAAGTGTTGCGGCTGCAAATCCCTTTCACGTAACAATGGTTGAGTGAATTATTGTTCGAAATATATATTTCACATACAAACATTTATTTATGGCGAGTTTCAATTTTCAACGGCATTTAACGAGAGCATCGTTGAAATGCGAGTGTGAATTTGGTATTGTACAATTGTAAAATTTTACTCTTTTTAATTTTTCTTAAAAGTAAACGGTAATAATATTGTATTTTTTAAGCAAAAATCTGTGAGTATGACAGTACAGTAAATTCTCCATAATTTCTATTAATACTATAAGCTAAACTAACGTTTCACCAGTATTTGAATTCACAAGCACCTACAACTTCACTTGCCCCAGTACTCAATTACCAACGCCTCAAATGACAAATTACTGGGAGCATATTTTACGAATTTACAAAACGTTGGCTATGAATGATGAAAGCGTCTCGTCAGCAATTACAAGACCATTATATTCCTACAGTAATTCGAAGTCAGAATATGTGATGAGGATAGGTGACATACCAAAGGTGCTAACGTCTTTATGGAGTTTTAAATACGAATTTGGTATAAATATAGAACGTAATTGTAGTATGTGTTTTTTTAAATGTGATGTATGTTACGAGAAATATTAATGAATTTACTAAAATCGGTGATGTACATTATATGAATAATAAAAATAGGCTTAAACTTAGTGTGGCTGTAACTCGATTGCATCGAGTCCATAATTCTTTTATGGGTCAGTGTATACGCTTTTGTAATAAGATCCCAAAAAAGGTCTTAGAATTTTCAGGTCTGAGGCAGTGACTTTATTGAACCGGTGCAGTGGTAAATTGTTTAACGTTAACAAAAAAATATGCTCGTAACTTCTTATTTCAAATAAAATATTTGAATTTGAAATTTTTACGAATTTTTGTCATGCGTTTCTATAGGAAATAGTTTAGAGGTTCACTTTTAATTTACCTGATTATATAATATTTACAAAATGGATATATATGGCATGGCGTACGTAGTACTGGGGTATTAACATGTGACTGTAAATGCTATAGGTTGCGGATTCTATTCCCACTTGAGAAAATTAAATTTTTAATATTTTCATTCTCCTCGCTCTGATAATGGAACAAAGCGCGGCGTTGAGTTCAGCCTTTTAACACGAGATGCCTTAAATTATGCTTGTTACTACGTCTTTATATTGTTATAATTTTTGTACGGAGATTTTTGTAAATATCTGCTGTCCAAATAAAGATTATGATTATCTGCTGTCCAAATAGAGATTTTAAAAATGTTATAATTTTCTATACCATTCATACCAAAAGAAGATGAGACGTGTTTTCGATTTTTTGCACTGACGTAGGCGTAGGGAACCTGGGAACCTGGTACTAAGACACTCCGTTGCCATTAGTATATTACAATTTCTGAATTACCGAAGAATTTTTTAGACTTTGCATGCTGTTAATTTGCTAGTTATCAGTACGAACATTTTTTTATATAAAATATTTAATTTCTTTCAATCAGACTCGAACCCACTACCTTCCCAACACCAGGACGATCCCAATATAAATTTTACGACACAAAAATAACCTCGTTATATAAAATACAACGTTTGCACTCAACTGACTTACAAAGTACCATTTATAAACAGCCAAGGAGCCATAAACATGATTAATTGATAAATTAATTAATACTGTGACAGTTACAAGGCTTTTAATTTCAAGCAATTTTCAATTTCCCTATAGAAAGACCAGGAGGAGAGTACGTCCTTTGAACGCTCTGTAAAGAACATCTGAGCTATATTACGAAAATTCTAAAGACTGTTGCCTGTCAGTTAATAAATTAAGTAGTTTTTCTCACGCTGTCATGTATCACGCAAATTGCATGGTAGGTCAAGGGAACCTGGGAGCATAGTGTCAAGACACTTCATTCCGTTCTGCACTTTCTGCCGAATTAAATATTTAATATTTTCATTTCTTCACTTTGGTAACAAAGCAAAACGCAATGCCTGAAATTCGGCGGAAAGCAAAGTAAAATCGTAATCCTGAATGGAAATCGAATCTACAACCGCTTACAGACCCACTACGTCATAACCGATGCCTTTTCTTTTCCATAAAAAAAAAATCTTCTTCTTAACCTGATAACGAGAAAAGGCATCGAGTTCCGCAACGCCTTTGGAATTCGTCGAAAAGTGGGGAGCTGAAGTGTCTTAATGGGAAATGGACAGTCTCAACTCTACGTTCCCGGTATGTACGGGAACCTATCCTGCTATGTCCGTATATAGCAGTATAAGTTACGACTTGAAGCTAAAAGATGATAATTTCAAACAGTTACCTAAGTTATAATTAAAAAAAAAACTAACAACTAAGCGATATTTTGTAAAAACAAAATTAATGAACCATTACTTTTCAAACTTTCACGTAATTTTAAAATCAATAGCCTTTTCTATTTTATTGGAGTCGTGCTTCGTACGACGTCGCTAAAGATTTATCAGTTCAACAAAGTTGGAAACATCGCGGCAAATGATATACTCGTATAAAAAAAACGAAAAATAAAAGAATTATATTTCAAAATATAAAGTTTTTCCTCACGCGGTATACTTAGCAAAGGAGGAAGAGGGATCTTGGTAACCTAGTTTAAGAAATCTCCTTTCACATTCCAATACTTCTGTTCCACAGTTTTCGCCGAATTTGAGGTAATGTGTACTAGCGGAGCTCAATGCCATGCTTTGATTCATCATCGGAGCGATGAAATGTAAATAAATATTATATTTCATCGAACGGGGATCAAACTCACGACCTATCACGTCTACAGTCACACGCTAGTGCCTCTATGACACAACAGGGTTCCACAACAGGCTTCTATATAAAGAAGTTGTGGAACTCAATATTTATTCTCTTTTGTATAGCTTTACGCATTAAACAGTATAGACAAAGAGAACCCGACGAAACCTTGATAATGGATGAATAAACTATTTACCCAATCCTCTCGTTGCGTGTTGAGTGCCGAAAATCTTGACACTTTGTCTTGTTACCAGCGCTAGAAAATTAAAAATAATATATTTTCTCAAGTCAGAACGAAAATATATGCACACTGTCGCATTTACGGTCCGACTCTGTAGTACTGGTTTTCATTTTTTACATTTACATTTCTTCGTTCTCCATTTTATCCTATTTTGGAAATGAGTTAGATATTTAAGACGAGTCATTGCTTAGAAACACAGCCGTGTAGCTATTAATGTTTAAAGTTTTGCAGTCGACCCCTCTCATGGAAATAAAATAATTAATGTTTTCACTTCTTCTTTATGGTAACAAGATAAAGCACAGCGTTAAATTCAGCCACTCGACTTGCAATGCTTGAAATTTAGCGGAAAGTGGACAAGTGAACCAAGTGTCTTTACAGTACGTTTTTTTTGCCTACCATGCCATGTAATGGATACGAGGTAAAGCTGAAAAAAACTTTATATGTGAGGTTTTTCTCAATTAGAAAGGTCTTTAAAATTGCTTTAATAGTAAAATACGACCAATCCAACCGCAACGTTCAAACACTCCATAAATGTGTATTACATTTTAACAAATTTTATATACCTATATTTCCCGCACATGGCAGGTTAGTAAATTGGGCATCTAGTGTTAAGACACTCCGTTCGTATTAAGACTCCCCCTGTCCCCATTTTCTTCCGTATTTGATTCATTATGTGTTAATTGGCGAAACAAGCCGAGAAAATGTAAATATATAAAATATTTAATTCCCTCAAATGGATATTGAACCCCTGTAGGTTCCCCTGTAGCATTTACGACTGCAAATACTACAGGGCTTGTGCCCTTGCGCCACAACCAACGTCTTTTTTATATTATAATTAATTAAAAACCAAGTATATTTTCCAAAATAGAAATATCCAATAAATATTTGCTTACAGTATATTTATACCTCTACAGTTACAATAGCTCCCGTCAAAGCCCATGTAATAGGAATACGTAATTAGAAGCCTCCACTCAAAAATACAATTTAAAAATATACATACAACGCTTTGATAGGTTGAATTTTGTTTCGGTAATGCTTTTTTTCAATGTTTTGTGTTAGGATGTTATAAAAGTACAATAGTTTTAAACTTTAAGCTTTATCCCGTTATAATTCTATAGGTGGAAGGAACCTTGTGTTAAGACTTCCGTTACGCCACTTCCGTTTCCCACCTTCCGCAAACGGAGGTGATGCATTTTTACTGGCGGAACTCAACGCGGCGCTTTGTCTTCTTACTAGAGCAAGAAATTAATAAAACTTTAAATAATTCTTTCTCCGAGCAGGAATGGATCCCACAACCGTCGTCTTTACATTCACACGCTTGTTCCCAATTGCCCATTATACTTTTACTGTATTTCTCATTATATCAATTGGTTAATAAATAAACAAGTTACGTCTTGTTGCCAAAGCAAGGAACATTAAATCTGTTCCCAGAAATTAGATTGAGATCTAAGTAATGAAATCACTTGATTCGCTGGAGTTCGCCCGGAGTTCTCATCAATTCTTTCCAGTAAGCTTTATTACTATTTTAAATAACAAGTAAAATCAAGACAAATCTCTACTAACATATCAGAGGCATATTTATTCAGTAAAAAAGCGTAATGACGTTTTCTGTGTGCGTGAACAATGATTCAATCATTGTTTGCGTGATTTAAAATATTAGTTGATAATTCCTCCAAGTGGGAATCGAACCGTAACTCTGACCAGCAGCTCAATTAGACTACACTGTAACTAGAAATATAATATAGAATAAAGCCTTTCTGAATAAATGGACTGTATGACCGATATTTTTTTTTATTTGAAGCAGTAGTTTCTGTGAGTAACGCGTCAACCAAACTGATTCTTTAGCACTAAGATAAGAAAACGTAAATAAAATAAATGTAATTTTCATCAAAAGGAATTAGTTTTATGAAGGAAAAGTGAGCGGTAAAAGAGGTAGAGAGAGACCTTAGTAGATCTTCGAAAACACAGGATCTATGATACTGGAGGAAGGTCATGTAAAAAGCATGAGGACCCCTAATACTGGCCTAGTATGATCCGGATGGCATGCATAAAGACGAAGTTGATGGATGCGAACGAGGCGAAAGAGCTATGCTGAGCCATAGAGTTTGGTGCTCTGTCTCCGATGCTGCGTGTAGCAAAAAAACATCTATGAGAACTGACCCTACTACCAGCATGCTGGCAGCTAGTGGCAAAATGGTAATTTTGGGCAGTAATATAAATATTTTACAGAGATATGCACGCAGAAGTATGTGGTGGAAGGCGAGGTCTATGCGATGCAATGCGGCCGGCAAGTGGCGCAGAGCTGTTGAAATTTTTGAGAAAAGTTCCTTTTACAGGTAAGTTTTTGAAGAAGTTCTTTAAAGAAGTTCTTTTGGTAGAGCTTTAAGCGACTTTAGGTTATTTTTTTCTTGTTATTTTTTTATATTAGATAGTCTTACATAGTCTTCTATTTAATTTGTGTATATAGCCAAATTGTGTGTTTATTAAAGTATTATTTATACTTAGTCTATTATACAAGAAAAATATTAGATATTATTTAGTTCTGGATGTAAATCAGGTTGTATCTTAGTAATAGTAAGAATAATATTAATTTTCAATCGAAAGTAATTTAAGAGGACGGTATTAAAATAAAAGAACTAAGGTATTTAGGTACAAAATTTAGGGAAAAATCTATTGAAAACTATTGTTTGATATTTTTTTATATTTTCAAACTTTGTCACCTAATAAATGAAAAACTTTAACATTGAAATGGTTTTTCTTCGTAATTAAATGAAGCATATATAGTACAAAAATGTTGTCGGTAAAGTTGGTGAAAAAGAAATGATTTTTTTATTGTGCTGAAAAAAGAACCCTTTTTTCTAGGTTTTTTTTATTTATTAACGGAATTCGGAAGAATTGCATTGAGAAGAAAATGTTTATAAAGTTTATTGCATTTTTGCAAAATTTAAATCATTTTTATAACATATAAATCTTTTGAACGTAACAAAATTAGAACCAGCACCTTTTTGGACCAGATCAACTACTCGTAAGTTATACTTTTAAAGTACGAAAAGCGCTTAGCCGATTTCCAAAGAGAGCCATGGTCCGGATTCAGATCTCGCTAAGCTCAAAATATTTATACGTTTTCAGAAAATATTTTTTATTGTCGTGTTCAAAACATCGGATTTCTTAACATGTTTTAATATAAATACGCGAATTATCTGTTTAAAATTGTTTCATTTAAATGTCTAACAATCGTGAAAATCGTTGAAAATCAAATAATTATTATGTGGAATATTTTTGAAAAATATATTAAAAATATTTAGAAAAATTTCTTAACAACTACATATATATAATAAATTGTAATGTAGTAGTATAGTACGAATAAGTGCTCTAATACTCTAAAACCACTTTAACTTGTTAGCTTTCACGAGTTTCTTTATAAAGTTTCGAAATAAAACGAATTAAAGAAATAAAATACGGATAGCAGTTAAATTTCAAATTGTAGTTAGCTTAACTTTAAATTTAAATGATGTCAAGCTTAATTTCTTTTATTATTATAGAAGAGTATTAATAGATAGTATTGTATGTTAAATTATTCTTTTTCCACTCTTTTCTTTCATCAATAATATCTCTAAAATCATTTCGTCTCCTTACTCCTTAAAAAATATCTACTGTCAACTTTAAGCACGTAGACTTTTGACGGTGGTTTTATATAACATTTGTGTATACTTTTAGTCTATATATACAATATGTATTTTGTATAAATTATTTATATGTATGTATGTAATAGCTATATTTGTATGGATATATTGATGTTGTCTTATTTAGATTATATACGATATATGTAAATAAATAACATTATTATATAATTTTTAAGATGTATCTAATTTAAAATTTCTTCAATTGTGCTTGGATTATCCGCTGATTGATAATCTCTCATCTCATCTCTTAAAGAGATAAGTGCACCTTTGTACACTTATTGTTTTTTTATGTTTCTGTTTCTTATGTTTTTAGAACAATAAAGAATATTGTATATTCTTACCAGAAAGGAGAAAATATGGGTAATTTTAGCGTAGGAGATGGTTTTATAAATGTAGGAAGCAGTTATCCTTTATTACTTAATTTTCACCAACATGAAAATAAATATTGAAAATCTTGTTGAACTCTATTTTGGTGTTTTTTTTAATTTGAGTTCCGCCACTCAACACGCAATGCCTTAAATTCGGTGGCAAGTGGGATATAGTACGGAGTTGCCTAACAACTAGGCTAATAAGTTCTCTTCTGTATTTTTAAAAATATCGTTTACTGGGCGACTATTGGTACCATTTTTTTAACTGAGACTTAACGCCAATAGAAGAATAGGCAAGTACCCAACATTAAGATACTCTATTTCCCAGGTTCTGTTCCGTTTTTCTTCTGAAAGTGATATTAAATCGTTTCCCTAAAAGCTAACAAAAAAAAAATGTACCCTTGCCTTATGAACGTAACTTTTGTGAAAGAGAGTCGACGACGAGTTTTTGCATCTTCTAAATATATTTATTTAACGAACCTACTTTAATATAAGAGAAACAAGAAGAATAATGCAATTAAAAATACATGTAATCGTAGAAGCTATGGTAGCGCATCGACCCAGCGTATGACAACGGTTGTGGATTTGATTTCTAAACGGGGTATTTTTTTTTTCAATTCCTTGCTGAAAACGATACAAAAGAAAAGGATTATTTCAATACCAGGTTCCCTGTGCCTACTTTGTTATATGCAGCATATAACGTGGAAAAGTACATTCAAAATTGAAGCCTGTTGAGGTGCAGAGGCTTAAGCATGTGACTTTGAACTCTTTTAAAGTAAATTGTATAAGGGGCAAGTCGTGAATTTATATCAAGCTCGAAATTGTAAATTGTCAAACCAACTGGTTTGCTACTGACACACAAATTATGAATATTTATTTGTACATTCAAACGTAATTAAACCTTATGATACTGTCGCTCGAGGTTCGTTCGTATTCTCGTGGTCCAAGATGGAGCGGATAAGCTCTAAGAACGCACCTTATGTGGTATGGCCGCGATAATTGCAATTATTAGCAGAAATGTTTGAAGAAAGTGCCTGATTATATTAAGCGATGAAGTTAGAGCGAAGGTAACCGTGGAGTGAACCGTGGAGTACTTGACTGGATCTCATGATGCAGGAAATAAGGCCCAATGGACTTACCACTGAAGATTCTAAAAAGCGCGTAAATTTGAGCAAAAAGTGTCCGACTGAGATGAAATAATAATTTTTACTTTTAATTCTGATGAGAACGAATTTACAAAATAAAAAAAAATTAAAACGAAAATTTTCTTTATTCAATGAGGCCAATACAAGCACTTTTGAATCAAGTTAGATATAATTGTATTGTGTTAACAACAAAATTGCCGCCAAAACAAGATGGCGGATTCCAAATTATGTACAGCCTACGTAATATGGGTGTCCAGTGTTGATTTGTAAAATACTCATTAGAAAAAAAATACTAGAAAACTTGATAATTTTTATAATATTTTATTTTTTACTGACTATACGTTGAATTTTTTTGCGCTAGACCAGTGGATTTTTATCCAAAATATAAAACGAAATTATTTGCCAGTCTGGCACTAGGTTGTATCTAATGTAGTTATTATCTCTAATGTAGTAAAATATACAACACATTTATTTATTTTCCAAAGAATTACTTAAGGTAGTATGTTTGTGGGTTTGATTATTTAATATTGTAATTTTCATTTTGTAAACGAGACAAATTGCGATGTTGAGTTCCGCCACTTTACATGCTATGCCTAGAATATGAGATGGAAAGTGGAAAACGCCAAAAAACTAGTAAAAAACATAAACTTAGCTAAAAAACATTTGGATAACATAATTAAAAAATCAATATTAATTGTAGTTGTACAATTAATTTTAATTAAAAGAAATAATCAATTTAAAAAAACAAGCTAAAATTCTTTACAATAAAATAATATTATGAAAAGAATTTTTAAAGTCACACAATTGATTTACCAATGAAGGGCCAAGGGTAGGGGGAGGGACAGGTTACACAGCCTACGCAGACACAATCAAATTAAAATTCTGATGACGAACAGGGTATCTATACTTCACAGTTAGTTCTATAATACAAAACTTGATCAGACAAATTTTGATCTAGCCCTGATCGGGATTTATATTATAGTTATTTTTTGAGCTACACTTAGCAGGGTGAGGGAACTTGGGAACCTAAAAAAAATATATATAAAAAATATATAACCTAATAATATAATAAGACACTCCGACACTGCCACACGACTAAACCAAAACATAAATTATTATTCTATTTATGCGAAAAAAATTTCAACTCATAGAAGAAAAGTATTTTTCTATTTTTTATTAGGTAGTGAAATTTGATCATTGTTTAAATAGAATGAAGAATCTACAGATAAAGTTAGTTTGTACGACGCGGAGGTTGTGCGTTCAGTCCTAATTGGGGGAATGGAGAACGGAAGTGCCTTATTGAGAACGGAACGTCAAAACCCTATGTTAACAGGTTTCCTCTGCCTATTCTGCTATTTGCTTGGATATATAGCTTGAAGCTTAAAAAAACACTTAATATGAAATGTGAAAGTTGGATATTACGTGAGGAACGAAGTTTTTTAATATTAGTTTTTCTTTATCTAGCATACTATGTGCTATTACAGTTTTTTTTTTAACTTTACAGTGTATGTATGGAAGTTTAGGAAGATGGAGCTTGGGTAGAGTCTTTGTCGAATTCGTTTGAGAGGTGAAACTCAACGCCGCGCATTGCTTTGTTACCAAAGTAAAGAAATGAAACATTAAAAAATGATTTTAAAGATATTAAATATTTCATCTCCTCGAGTGGGGATCGAACTCAGAACCTGTCAATTTTACACGCAGACGCTTGTGCCCCTGCACCACGACAGGTCTCAATACATAGTATGAAGCAAAATAAAAATAATCGATTCGCTTGAATTAATATTGTATCGACAATAACGCGTAAAAAACCCCCGCCACGTCGTGAAATGGAAACATCTATATACTATTTTATATGGATACTAGTTCTTAAACATAGCGCACTTGCTTAATTGTCGCCTATTCATTCCACTAAAGTTAGACTTGCGAGTGAAAGTCAAGCTGTCATCGAAAAGACTTCAAAAGCTGTATTTAGCTTTGCTATATTTAACTTTTTAATCGTCCGTCTATTCAGAGAATTATTTATAGGGACGTATGAAAAATTATTATAACTTCCTAGCTCTCATAGCAAAAATTTTCACGCTGTACCCCGCATTAGGCAGGATAAGCAGAGTAAACCACGTCTTAACCCTCCATTTCTAATTTCCAATCAATTTTTAAAACATTTTCTAAATAAGTATTTTTCTTCTCTTCACGTTGTATCTCTGATCACATAGCAGGACATGGAACTTAGGAACCTAGTATTATAACATTCCGCTGTCTTCCCCACTATCCAACGAATTTAAGGCATTTCGTGGTAAGTAGCGGATCTCGACGCCGCGCTTTGTAAATGAAGTCCAAGAAAGTGCAAATAATGAGTAAATTAAGTCCAAGAAAGTGCAAATAATCCCCTCGCGTGAAATACAAAAACAGCTTTAAATACTAAATAATATTAACGTTCTTTTCAACAGACATCCAGTTCAAATGGGGTGAACGTAGACCTCCAGAGTTAGTATGCAGCGCTGAATGTGAATTGGGACAAGCGAAACAATATGTGGAAGGCGAAACCCTACTTTCGGCCCAATTTGCGGCAATGCGAGTGGGGGTCGAATCCATAAACCTGTGCCTCTGGGCCACAGCAGGCATTTATCTTAATATGATATCTTTAAAAAAGAAAACAGAGAGAAAATAGCCGAGTAATCAACGGCTATCATGGATTGGTCCATATATATTTCTTGTTCATTTACACGTTGCCTTCGTATAGAGGTATCGAATATTTGTTCCTTGGGATCAACATGTTCGAAACGTAATAGGAATTTAATGGTGTGATTTTTAATTTTTTTAATTCACTGTAGTTACAGCGAAATTATTTTTTTAATATGAAAAATAATAATGAGAATATGAAAAATAATTATGTAATTAGTCTTTCTAGGTTTTTACAAAAATAGGAACAAAAACTTTCTATTTCTAAGCAAAATCTCATTTATTTTTTTCTAAAACATTAGAAACAGAAGGAAGCAAGGTTATGGGTTCTATTTCTGCTTAAAATATATATTATTTTCATTCTATCACACAATATATTATTGTCAGTATTACATAATAGTTTCAATATAATTTTGTTAATTCAAATAATACTACTGTAACCCCTAAAATTAAATTACACAAATATATCAGGGTTGAATGATTAAATTGACCTGCATCGTTTAATGGTAGCTACACTAACCCCTTGAATGAAATCAGCGCTTAACTATAAAGCGAGTTAAGCCTCAATATATTTTACCTTACACTCCCTCCCATGTTTGTTACACTAATGCTGTATCCATGGAACCTGTCGTGGGGTAGGGACACAAGCTTGTGACTGTAAACGTGACAATTTGTGTGTTCGATCCCTACGCGAGTAAAGGAAATATTTAATATTTTCATTTCCTCACTCTGGTAATGAAGCATTGAGTTCCACAACTCGACATTCAATACCTCGAGAATTCAGCGGAAAGTGGGGAACAGAAGTGTCTTAATAGGAACGGAATGTTTTAACACTAGGTTCCTCAGTCAGAGTTAGATTCTCTCAGTCTACACGATAATGTATGGGTAGTGTGAAGCTAAAAAATCATTGTATCCCGCATACATCAAGGTAGGCAGAAAGAACTTAGTGTTAAAGATAGCAGCATAGTAACGATACACCGCCTAACTTTCGGTAACGGGACTACACGCCGCGCTTTCTTCTAGCGACTCGCTCGTGGCTTCGCTTTACTTTATTTACTAATCTCAATTACTCTCTTGTTCTAATAACAATATCGCTTTAAAGCCAATATTTACACATTGAAAATTAAAATTTCAGCAGCAATAATTTTGTCGAATTAAATATTTTAAATTGTACGTCCATTTAAAATATTTAGTTTTGCATTTATCAACCGATTTATATGATATAAGCGAAAAGCGAAATATACGAAATGTTGAAGAAAGGTTGCCAAAGATAATAGAAAAAAAAATGAAAAGATAATGAAAATTTCACCGCGTACAAACGCACAAAACAGACAAAAATTTGACTATACACTTTTTTGGGCTATATTACTTTAATAAATGTCCCCTATAAGATTTTTTAAAATAAATCTTACATTTGCACACAATATAAAAAGAATCTCCTTTTGAGATGCAAACCCCAAGCTTCACATTTCCATTTAAACATCCTCCACACTAACAACTATTCTAGAGAATCCAGTTGACCCTGTCAAAACAGGCACCAACGTTTAATATTCATTAAACTAC
>DWMZ01003422.1:0-12760 GCA_018249855.1 Eueides tales michaeli | reverse complement strand
AAAAAAATATTTATATTATATATATATATATATATATATATATATATATATATATATATATATATATATATATATATATATATATATATATATATTGTGTTAATAGGATTTAGATTTAAAAGATTTATTATTTTATGCTTTTTTTGTCGCTTCACTTTGTGTGTTTAAAAGTTTTTGTTAAATATGTTATATAAGTTTTTAGATGTTTTGTAAAAAATTGCATGACTCTTATTAGTCAACTAAGTTCCGCACGCGACTTCGTTTGTGTGAACCATTTTTTTTACTCACCACAAGTTGTGAGTCGAAGTAGCAGAAAGTAAAACGAATAAATAATCTATTGTTGATTTTTTTTATGTTCGTCGTTTTTAGTAGGTATCATTTTTTTAGTTTCACTCATGTATTTGGGTAGGCAGAGAGATCTTGGAAACTTAGAGTTGAGACCATATTTTCTAGATGTAAATATCAAAGTCTCAGAATAGAATAGGTATTTATAATTATTGAGTGTCCAGTCTATATACGCGTTGGTTATGGATTCAGTGCCTACTCGGGGAAAAATTGCAATTCAAAGGAGGCACATTGGCGTTGAGTTCCGCCACTAAAAACATACAGAAAAAATTTTTTCGTTTGTCTATATATCTATATTTAGGAGTTAAAAAAAGGATTAACATTTTTTTCTCAAAATTATTTAAGAAGAATGTTACTATGAATTTCACTTATGAATTCAGAGTGCAAAATTAAACCAAATATATTAATTTAACTTGAATAATATATAAATTAGACTGAATACAAAGAACTGACGAACGATGGCGAGGGGGCATCCGTCACTCGAATTAGGAAATAGAGTACAAAGATGAATTTTTCTTCTTAAACCGTTTTTTCGGTTTGTTTTTAACAGATTTTTTATTATTTATGTAAAATTTACCTTATTGTATGTCACGTTATATGTTTTATATTTTGCGTGGTAGCTTATAGCGATCCGTCTCTCCTGTCTCCAATTTTTCCTCAGAAATTGAACTGAAAGTTTCTAACTTAACCTCCAACTTACTTAACCCCGAATCGAATCTACTACTTTAACTTTTAATTTCAATCAACATAAAATATTCCAAATATTCATAATACTTAATATCTTAAAAAGAATTACAAAACATCGATATTTAATCTCAATCAAACACTAATAATCTCAGTAAGTATAAATATAAGAATATAAAACACGCCAAAATAACGTGGTTAGTTTTTGTACCTATCGTATCCATCACGTGCGCATCGCATGAAAAGCGACGAGAATTGAATAGAAGTTTTTGCTTAGCCATTGGTCTCGTACCTATAGAATTAACGAATTCACACTTCTGGTCCACCAAAAGGATGCTTAAAGTAGGTTTTGCACCTGATTATGCCTGCTTGGATTTTAGAATTGTTTTCCATCATTCAAAAATGTGAAAAAGAGGCCTACCGAGGCGCAGGCATCCCTCTAACTAGTCTCATATATATATATATATATATATATATATATATATATATATATATATATATATATATATATATATATATATATATATATATATATATATATATATATACACACGATCGTGAACATCACACTTAATTTCACTCAAAGGAATATACGTATATTTGATCGTAAAACTCACTTAATGATCGATCGGGAACATAAAGCTCTTTAGCGACGATCAGAATCTACACTCGGACGCCATGAAAGAAGAACTGCAGCTTGAAATAGGTACTACAGGTAAAGAAAGAAAAAGAAACAAATTTAATGATAGAAAACGAAAGAATGTTGGCTCCTCGTGAATAAGAGCTTTGGTTCACCAATGGCATACTATCCATAGACAATTAGAAAATTTATGCCGACTTTAAAAATCCAGGGACAAGTATACCATTTAATTGGTTCATAGTTTCCTAAAAGTGATCAACCTTCAAAATTTTTACAGATATATTTTATAGCTGTTTACAATGAATAAATTAGTCTTCGAATATGTTAAAATAACAATTTAAGTAAACATTTCATAAGAAACTCACAATTTATTCTTCATCAAGTAAATCCTTATTGGCACGACTTTAAATTGGCCTTAAAATCCTTTCAACTCAAAAACAAAGATAAATTATTATCAATTAGTAACAAAAAACAATAATTATTGATTTAATAAAAAATATTGATTAATATTTTTTTTATAAAAAAAAATTTATTTGCCATATTGACATGTACTTGCGGTTTATCGAATCCTCTAGCACAAATATAAGACTGCATTATCATAGGAAATCATGCACGATTTGTAATAATGGATGAGTTTAACGATAATCTATGTGTCAACGAGGCGTTGGGGCTTATCGGGGACAAAATATTAATAATTTATAGAAAGAAATTTTCAGGTTATTATATACCCTCACCGTAGCGAGCTGTCAAACGAGCTATGATACCACCCAATTAGACGCTCACGTGTGCGAAACTGAGCCACCTGATCAAAGAGAGATTTATCATATAATATTGGGACTAGTTGAGAATGGTGAAGGCAACCTATTTTTCTTTGATGACACGGGTGGTCAAAGAAAACCTTTCATGTTTAATTTACTTTTAGCAGAAATTCGTAGCGGCATTAGTTGTGGCTTCCTCTGGAATGGCTGTAACGTTGCTAACCGGTAGACGGATGGCACATTTAGTCTTTAAATTACCTCTTAGTCTGGTGAACGAAGAAACTTCATGGTTATCAAGAAACACCCGTGGCCTCCTGTTGCAACAGTGTGAACTAATCTTGTGGGGAGTTTACTATGTCACGTAAACGCGCCATGGAAGCTCTGCTGCGCGCTGCACCTCTCCACCAACATGCATGTCCAGTGCAGTGTTCTAGTAATTCAGTGATCTACAGTCGGGCTGGGAGTCGCACGCTGAGAAGCTACTTCAGATCGATGGTGAAGGTGAAATCGAAACTGACGAAAAAGGTATGGTTCTATTTACTAACCAATTTTGTCACGTTGTAGATTCGGTAGACGTATTTATTGGTCTTTTTCCATATTTGGAACAAAACATTCATAATGAAATTGGCTATGTGAAAGAATTATATGATACGATAGCACCAAGAAATAAAACAGTTGCAAAAATCAATAAAATTATCTTCAAATAGCCAGTGATGCAACAACCTACAACACCATCGATACATAATATATTACGAACATTACGAGTCACAGAACTAGGCAGGCACATTGTTAAATCCACAATTTTAACTGGAGAAGCTAATTTAGAAAATATTTTTATACGGCGCATCCCAATAATACCCAATAACTTACCCTTTAATTTCAAACGTACCCACTTAAAGCTGCATTTGCAATGACCATCAATAAATCGCAAGGACAAACTTTGAAGTGGAGATACATTCAGGCGCGCCCTATTTTTCTCGCGGTCAGCCATACGTAGTTTGCTTATGTGTTTCTAAATCTAAAAATTTACGTATTTTCTGCTACTGAACGAAATAAATCAAATAACTCAGTATACAGGCGTATATTACAGTAAAAATAGATAAATATTCGTAAATTATCTGTAGATGTCCATTATTTCAATTACATACTAACATGAATAATACTAATCGCAAACAATTTATGTCCATCCTGTTTATTAATCAGCGTTTAGTAATTCGTTTGTTATGAAATTTGATATGGATAATTTAACGCCTGGGGAAGGCTACTTTTTATAAACACACCATACAGGCGAAGATTATACAAAATGTAAAACGCACAGCCGAGTCTACTTAGCATCTTTAAATTTACAGATATATTCTATTATAGATTAAATGAGAACAAACAAAGGAATTTCGATAATTCTCTCCTCAAGAGATTCTCTCTTAAAATTATAGGAAGTTCAAAGAATGTATGGAATCCGTCAGTTTTGAAGTTAGACATCTAAAATGTTGGATGTACTAGTAACTTAATAAATATATCTCTTTTACCAATTTTTTTTTTAATATTAAGATATTTTTTTAGTTTTATACGGTTCATAAAAAGCCTAAACTAAGCTTGCATCCATATGAATAATACTTACAAACAGAAAGACACAACTTTAAAAGATTTACTTATTTCTGTCTAACTTCTCGTAAGTATAAAAAACTTGAAGCAAATGTAATAAAAAATAAAGTAACTAAAATTGAATATAACTAAATTATATAGATTTGAACATTCATTTGGTTATATGCTTTTTTGTTCCGGACTTTGTAGAGTAGTCCTTGTAACTAACTAAATCCATATAAAGCAGTTTTAATATAATAAAAATAATTTAATAAATATACTAAAGTAGCTTATAAATAACATTTTACATGTATAATGAATTCAATTACCATACAAAAAAAGTTGAGGCCTGTTATTGCGCAGGTGCACGAGCGTGCGACTGTATCCGGCGGGTCCGGTTGTGGATTCGATACCCACTCGAGAAAATGGAATGTTTCATATTTTCATTTCTTCGTTCTGGGAACAAGGCAAAGCGAGGCTGTGATTCGCCCCTCAACATGCAATGCCTCCATCTTGGCGGAAAATGGGGACATGAACAAGAAAAAATGCGCAACGTTCCCTCATCCGTCACACAATCTTTTTAAAGGACTTTTCATCTCCTCGTAGCCTATCTACATACATGCCTTATTTCAAATATATATATATATATATATATATATATATATATATATATATATATATATATATATATATATATATATATATATATATATATATATATATATATATATATATATATATATAACATCTCCAAACATTTAGAGAAAAGCATTTGTTTTTCATATTATATAAAGATATAATCGCTCTTAGTATTTATTGTGTGTGCACATAAAGATGTGCACACACAATAGATACTAAGAGTGACGAGTCAGTTATATGTTATTAGATATACAACATACATAGACGGTCTGTTCTATAGAGCAGTTAGTTATACATAATGTCTAATACTGAACGCTAGGTCGACCTTGTCGTAAATTACCAGCGCGCTCGTAATACTAATTATTACAATAGATACATTTTAAATATACTCATTTTTCAATGTTAATTTTTGTATAAATTCATAAATATTATTTCTTGTTGAAAACTTGTTATTCAGAGTGTTTGAATAGTAGCGAACTTTAAAACTGAAACTATTAATTTATTGATTCTTATTTTTCAATGTCGAGCATCGCATTTAACGGCGCGCTTTAACCAGACCACTCCAGAGCGAAAAAAGAAAAATATTTAATTTAGGCGAGTGGGGATCGAACCAACAACCTATCACGTTTACAGTCACAATGGACGTTACTTATTAAAATATTCCAAAGATGTTTGTGTTTTTTAAGACACTGCGTGTGGAGTGGCGGAATTCAACGCTGCGCTTTGCCTTGTAACAGAGCAAAAAAATTAAGATGTTAGTAGTATTAAAGTGGGGATTGAACTTATCGCGTGTACAGTCGCAGGCTTATGTCCCTGCGTCACGACAAGCCTCAATGGAAATTAAATTCAATTCATCAAATTCTTTGTTTGGTTTTGGCGTAACCTTATAAATTAGATATGACATAAGTAAGTCACAAAAGGCTATCATTATAAATTTACTTTTTGTGCATATTACTAAGGACTTCTATTCATTTTTTAGACAATTTATACATTTTTTTTTATACTTTCTTAAAAATATATATAAATTCGACTGTACTTTATTTCATATAGTTGAAAAAATGTCAAATCAATTTTCGAAATCACATGAATTTTTTGATAATATACGTTTATATGTTATTAATATATTTTTAAAGAACGTTTATTGTCTTTTTTGCAAAATCTACTTTATGGGCTGTTACACTATATAAAACTCTTTCATTACTGAGCCAATAGCAGACAACGCACCACTGAAATTAAGCTTTCTTTTGGCGTGGGAAAGCACTGGGTGAAGATTTCCTAAATTTGTACTAGAATGGAAAAACGGAGATTTTACGTTTTATAGTTTACGCAACCAGTGAAAATTTGCAGAACATGTAAAGGAATAAACCCGAAAATAGAAAATTATTACTGAAAAAATCTTAAGAAATTTACATCCGCAAACTTGAGTTTATCAATTTTTAAAAGTAATTCTTGCTATTGACCTACAATCTTGCAATTTATACGGTACCCTGGGCACGTAAGCCTGACATACACTTGACCGGCTCTTTCAGCCTATATCACTATATGAGGGTACTGCAATTTCTCAACATCTTCTAATGTGATAAAATATTTGCAATACGTAATAACATGTAAACTATCCGCTTACCACATGATTTTTGCCAAGATATAAAAAATAATAGTTAAATACATAAGTATATGTAACAGTTACTAAAATAAATAGAATAAATCTTTCTTAGAAAATATAAAAATAACTGAGTGTAAAATTTATATAACTTTTTACGGTATTTTTTTATTTTAAGGATATGACAAGTACATTATTCTTGTTCCTTTTTATTTATTTATTTATTTTTATAGCTTCACGCTGTATCCCGCACGAGGCAGGGTAGGCAGAGGTAACCCGGAAACCTAGTGCTAAGACACTCCGTTCCACTTCCGTTCCCTACTTTCCGCCGAATTTCAGGCATTACGTGTTGAGTGGCGGAACTCAACGCGTTTTGCCTTATTACCAGAGCGAAGAAATAAAACATTAAATATTTAAATTGAAAATATTAAATATTTCATTTCCTCGGGTGTGTATCGAACCCACAACCTGTCAGTTACAGTATCACGCTTGTGCCGCTGCGCCACAACAGGTCTCTTTATTTTTGAGATCATTTTTCTATTTTATTAAAATTGATGTTGTTAGTAACAATCGATAAAGGTACGATTCTATTAATAACGTCCATTAAGAATAATTACATCGCGGCGGTTGCTATTTAAGAAAAGACTACCATAAATAAAAAATATTTACCATATTTTTGCGGTAGTAAAAATAATATTTAATACTAACACTTGCTTTTTTCATATCAAATCATTTAAATTTAAATTTATTTAAGAATAAATATTGTTTTTACTTAAATTTAAAATGAAAAAAGCTAAGATTTTCAAACACAATGATGTTTAATTGTATTATGAGCATTGTTCATAATACATTTTTTTCATCGTGTGAATATTAGCTATCGAGAAAAAATCTATATTAAAAAAAACGTACATACCTACTCACGTATGTTTAAACACATACAATAATAAGTTTCTTCTTAAAATAAGTATCGTTCTCAAAAATGTCCTGAAAAATTAACAAACTTAAAAAAAATGGCGTACTTTATTTCCCTTATTAATAATGTTTGTTAGTTTCAATTTTTTTATGGAAAGATTTGTAGCACGTGGAATGGAACCGCACAGTAGTGGAGTGCCACGTGTACAGATAATAAGGACGGTCTGAACACTCTCCGTGACAAATGCGATAGAAAATGCACAGCGAAGATCCAAGAACCCGCTTGTTCTGACTAGACAGGTAAGACGCCTTTGTTTAAGGATGTATCTTGTTTTTAGCTTCACGCTGTATTCCGTACATGGAAGGATAGTCAGAAGGAAATAAGAACCTAGTGTCAAGATTATTTCAAATTTGAGACATTGCGTATTGAGTAATGGAACGAAAAGAATTGAAAATAATAAATATTTAATTTCTGTCGCGTTCGCACACTTTTGTCTATGCGCCACTACAGGCATCAAATTAGGCCGTATCATTTTTAAATATTTGTTTAAGCGGAAAGTAAATCTAATGAACAATACTGAGGTAGTTAGGGTAATTGTTGCTTATTTACCTTTTTTGCTTAAATGTATACAACAAAAGATAATTAATTACTACGTGAAATAGGCACAGATTGAAAAAAAAGAACAAAATATTTGGAAAAAACACAACTTTGGATGTTTTTTTTTAAAGTCAAATTGAGTCGTGTCGCGAGCTGCTGTAAACGTGACCGGTTGTGGGTTGGAATTCCATTCGAGGAAATAAAATATTTCCTATTTTTATTTCTTAGCGAAATGCCTCCAGAATACGTTGGAAAGTGAGGAACGTAAATATCTTTATGAGAAAGAAGTTTCTTAACACTAGGTTCCCAAGTTCCCCCTCAGCCTGCCTATATAGTAAATATACATAGCATGTATATTTATTATAAAAAATATCTTTCTACTTCCTACTCAGCCCTCTTGGTCAATCAGAAATTAAGTTGTCTATGACCTCTTATAAGTCCCTAAGATATCTCTGACCGACGATATAGTGGGTTACATCGAATATCAAACACAATTTTTTTTTTTCAATTTGATTTAGTACTTCCTAAGATTGGCACGTCCAACCAAATGAAATTTTCACCTTTATTATATTATTTTATACATATTTAAAGTGATATTCCATATTTAAGAAAGAAACAACTTTTTTTAAAGCCTGTAAAAATTTGATCGTAACGATTTTGATGTCAAATAAGTTGTAACAAGCGTATAAGAATTTCAACGTAGTTAGATAAGAACGTATGGCTTAGTATGGCTTATAGTTAATCAGAACGCTTGAATGGTTTTCAAAGAGGCGCGGGTTTGAAATACGTTCAAATTTTTATAAATATTTATAATGTTAATAAAGCAGTATACATTTAGTATAGGCGGCTGAGAGTTTGGTGAAACAAAGCGGAGAAATCGTATCCATATTTAATACGCAGGATTCCCCTTCTTTGTATGGATTTGTATATTCTACATGGGTCTGTCTGTACATCGCTTGTTACTGAGCTAGTAAAACAAATATGATCTATTACGGCGTCGCATCGTTTCATTAATTACTCTGTATTGTTTTGTAACTTTTTATGACAAACAACATTAGTAACGATTTAAAATTAACTTATTTAGTGGAATTTAATAGGATTTTTTAAAAATATATTGATATTGCAGAAATTTAAATAATATTAGTTGTATTAGAAAAATATTTTAATTGCTTGTGAAGTAATTTAAGAGCTCATCAAAGGTGCTAAAATGATAATCGAAGCTGATTTGACTTCAAGAATACATTACATAATCGAGATGACTTTACGAGTACCTACTTTATTTAAATCGGCCTGTAGATGTAAACCACCTCATATGAAGAACCAGCTGAAAAAAAAAACAGTTAGTAAACAATGTGAAGAAAAGGCGCTAATATCAAGAAAACTATGTTATAAAATGATTAATTATAGAAAAAATAGAGAATTAAGTTTGGATAAATAATATTCCTAACAAATAATTATTTTCTTTTAAAAATAATCAACTAGTTTAAATGCGCGTGGCATGTTCTTTAAAACGTGTCTTATGGTATTGCACTTCTTCGTTTATTTTTACCTATTTTAATGAATACTTTTCAATACATAGAAAAGAATCTCTTTACTTCTACCCTTAGTATGATAAGCTTATTTATCTTGCTGATTACTATAGTAAGACAGAACCAATATATAAGTATTGTTATAAAATAATGATTGATCAGTGCAAGTTTTGTTTCAAAAACACGTACTCTTCCCTAATCATTCGATCGCAATCGAATAAAACGAAATCTTAAGTAAAATTATTTATTTAAAAAGTCCCATGACCTGGCTAACATAGTACGTCATATCCATACAAATACAATACAATTTGTAGTAAGCAATTAGTGTTGTTGAAAATTAATAGGTTAGTATGTTAGAACTGAACCAATATCACCAATATCATCAAATAAGTATTTATCGGGAAAATAACTATATTTTTTTTAGCTTCACGCTGCATTCCGCACGCGACAGAGAAGGCGGAGAACACTTGGGAACCTAGTGTTAAAACTCTCCGTTTCGTTCTCCGCACTCTCTCCGCCGAATTTAAAGCATTGTTTAATGTGTGACGGAACTCACCGCCGCGCTTTGCCTTATTACTAGAGCGAAGAAATGAAAATATTAAATATTTTATTTCCTCGCGTAGATTCGAGTCCACAACCTGCGCCACAACCATACCTTAGTTTTATTATTTCTAGTTGTATTTTTTTATATTCTTGTTACTAGAATGTAACTTCTAACTATTATGACTTTATTTTAATTCTTTATACAAATATTATATAGATATGAATACCTACGTGAAGCAAAAAGTTTATATCGCTTTTTACGGTAATTATACGAACGCAGAAGTATAACATTTATATTTTATATACACAATTATATTTTATAGTATATAGAACAAGCGCACAATTGGGTATTCAATGACTTTATTTTACTATAAAATTTTAACGTAATGTAATTATTAATTAATTGTAATTATTAATTAAACTGACATATACGCTGCTGCTATATATATATATATATATATATATATATATATATATATATATATATATATATATATATATATATATATATATATATATATATATATATTTAAAAACAGTCAAATTAAAAATAATATCGATTATACAGCATCACATTTGTTTTGCTTTGTTTTAGATGGTAGTTGTGTCTGCCTTCTCGTCCCATAGTAAGCCGTTAATCCGCTTTAATCTGCTTAACGAAATTGAATACTGAGCTGTACACACGCTTATAGTTTACAATAATTACGTAATATAACATAAGCTTGATGGTAGTTAAGTGTTTTAAGTGTATTTCTAGGGTGACGTTTACCGTAAATAGGATTGGAAAAAAATTATGCTTCCTTTGTCTCTTTGTGGAGTTCAACAAACAGTGTTTTTAAGTAATACACGATGTATCCCTCACATGGCAGGGTAGACAGAGAGATGATTTTTTTTAATTAAATACCCATTAATTTTGACTAGTAAGTTTGTTTTTTATTTCTATTTTAATTTCTTGCTTAATGCCATGTTTCATTAGTCGTTCGTCTTTTATGTCTAGGAATATATAAGTACTTATATGTTTAGATTGTGTTGCTTTAAAAGTTTTATTTTTTGTGTGCTCCAAGAAACCGCAAACTACACCAATCCATATTTAATATTAATTTCATCTTGACATTTTCTTTCATTTGAAAATGGGCAAACCGACAACAAATCTATCCTATAAGCTTTCTGTTTATTTTTTTCCTTTTGAAGTACACAACCCTGAAAAAAAAGAAAATAATAATAATATATATTGGTAATAAAGTAAGTAGATAAAACATTTCTTGGCCCCATTTGGAAATAATTTGTATTATTATCAAGTGGCACATTATATCGGTAGATATACAAATATACATAAGTACTTAAAGCATAATAAATATGCATCGAATAAAAACACTAACATTTGTATACGTTGAATTATTTATTAAAACGTACTGTAATGAATCGCCTGGATTAAATTGTGAATAACAAGTTAATTTGGTAGCTTGCAATGGAATATTAATATTCTTTAAATTGTATTTTGGTTTCAAAGTGAACGATTATTACTTCTTGCCCTATTCTGTAACGATAATAATAAACTACACTGTCCTATTATTTAACTAATAATTTGAAATAATACTAAATTAGAAAACGTATAAAAATTTGAACCAAGCAGGATTTGAAACCGCGCCTCTTGGAATCCGTCCAAGCGCTCTGACCACTAAGCCGTTCGTTCTCACCGAGCTCCGTCGAATTTTTTATACGTTTTTAAATTCAGTATTTTTCTTTCCTAAGTGTGGAATAACACTTTAAAAATATTAAAAATATTTAATAATATATAGTTTAATAATATTAAAGGTACAATCGTGCGACTGTAAACGTGAAATAGGCTGTGGGCTCAATTCCTTATCAAGAAAATGTAGTTTTTAATAATAATTATATTAAATGCTTGCTCCGGTAACGAGGCAGCGCCGCAGTATTGAATTCTGCCACTCAACGTGCAATGCATTCGGTATTCGATGGCAAGTGTGGAACGGAAGGGAACGGAGTTTCTTAACACTGGTTTCTCTAGTGAAGTTAAAATGAAATAAATTGTAAATAACAACTTATAATATTCAAAAGTAATATAATAACAAATCAATATTAAGTGACATCATGTGATTTGCATATATAGCGGCGTATTATCATGTTAATTATGGCGTGCGATATGTTATGTAGGGGCCGTCGCTGAGGTGTAATCAGCGGTGTGGCCTGCATCCTAATTAGGTACTTCTTAGTTGCACTGTCCATTGTTAGATAGGTTATTATATTAAGTATAATTAATGTTCATTATAGTTTTCATTTACTTTTGTCTGTTTATATAATTTTTTTATAAGCAATCTGCTAATAAGACTAAATTCTAAATACAGAAAAAAATGATGAGTAAAATGTTGATATTGTTTTTTTAAATTTGCCTTTGTAAATTTCTATATTAATTGTAATTTGAAGATTTAATCTAAAAAATCTTGTGCAAATTTAATTATTGTTCTGGCTTTGATCTACAAAAAGCAGCAGAGGGAAGCTCTAGACAGTTCGTTCCTCACTTTCGTTAAATCTTCGAGACAATTCACGTTGTATGGGTAACTCAACGCTGTTCTTTCTATACTGAGGCGGGTAAATGAAAATAATTAAATATATTTTTTTTTTTGCATAATCATCGCGCTTACAGTCAGCCGCTATATCACTACTGATGTCTTACTACTTCTTATTAAGTACTTCGTATTAAGACACTGCCTGCCGCACTTTTCGCCAAAATTAAGTCATTACGTAATGAGTAACGGAACTCCATGCCACGCTTTGCCGTCTTACCAGAACATATATATATATATATATATATATATATATATATATATATATATATATATATATATATATATATATATATATATATATATATATATATATATATATATATATATATATATATATATATAT
>DWMZ01003421.1:0-12760 GCA_018249855.1 Eueides tales michaeli | reverse complement strand
GGGTGTTATATATGTATTTAAGTATTATATTTGTGTTCCCTCTGTTGCCTGATATCCGTAACACAAGTGCTTACGCTACTTAGTACGGGTCAGGTCAATGTATGAGGTGTTGTGTGAATTTTATTTAAAAAAAAAAAAAAAAATATATATATATATATATCGTCGCCCACGGCCCCGTGGAGACCCCGTGTAGCTACAGGTGCGTTGCCGGTCTATAAGGTGTATGGGCACCGGGGCCCGGCATTACCCAATGCGAAACGCAGTGACCAAGTTCACTACTTAACGCTGGTTTTAAATGCCGGGGGTGGTAACAATCCGGTCGAGTCTGCCCATGCGTGTTGCCATTGCTGACAACGCGACTCTCCCACACGTACATTAGTCGCCTCTTACGACACCATCAGTACCAGGGTGATCCTATTCTAAACCAGAATCACACGGCTAAATGATAATACACAGGCTTACTGAGGACCAACTAGGTTTAGAAGTTATTAAAGAACCTTCCATATTAAACTTTATTTCCTTAATTTTTTGAATATTTTTATTTAATTGATCCATTTGTATATCCTGTATCTCCATATTAATAAGAATAACTGTTTATGGCTTCTTATATTTTAGGTAAATATGTTCTTTTTAAACCTATATTTTTAGATCATAGGTATACTAACTTACTTTCAATAGTATTTATCATAAAATCTATTTGTTTCTTATATATTTCTACCTCAGGATAATTAACACTATTCTAGTCCTTAAACTTTAAAGTATAATAAGACCTATTTGCTTCTATATAAGTTTCCCTTAAATGAGAAATATTATAACTACATATTAAATGATACGTATCCATCTGATGATGTACAGCGGCTTTTTTATGACCATTACGCCATTATGATTGTCTACGGGTTCAACTACTGCACTGACTCCGGTCAAGTAGATGGCTCCAATGATGATACTGTAAAAGTACCATGACGTCTTAACATTCTGGAATGTACGCGAATTGTTTTTGCGTTAACGTGTTTTCCTACATTTCCACAATTTATTCAGGGTGTATTCGAACGATAGTATAAGGTCCTAAGTATCTAAGTTCTAACTTATTACTACGTGCTGTTTTCGCAACCTCCTTGTAAACTATATCACTTACTTTATTTAATCGATTAATTACGATCTCTTTTTTCGGAACTTAATCTTATATTTACTAATTTTTGAACATTTTCTATAATCTGTTTATGTTTACTTACATATTCTTAATAAAATTCCCGTAGAAAATGTAATTTTACTGGGTTTCTTGAACTAGTATATCCTAACAATTATTCAAATGGTGTGAAACTAGTACTTGAATGTATTGTATTATAATATACTATAATTGCATATTTCAATAAATTCGCAGGATCATCTGTATCTGTAATCCTCTGAATTTTTATCATTTCTCCTAACGTAGATTGTAATCTTTTGATTGGTGAATTTGAATTAGGATTATATGCTATTGTAAAATTGATATTTATATTGTGCGTAGTACAGATTTCTGTTATTACTCATATATCGAATTTCGGGTCCGAATCTGTGTTTTTTTTTAATGGTATTCCAAGTATTGAGAATAACTGTAATAGCATTACCGCGATAGTAATGCTCGTTGCTGCTTGTAACGGCATTGTTTGTGCATATTTAGTAAAATTATCTATAATTGTCAAAAATATTACACCACCTATATTATATAAATCCATATATAAATATTCCATGGGTTTATAGAGTGTTTCGGTATGAGAAAAGGGGTAATTTTAACGGATTTCGTTCACATTTACTTTTAAGACATTTTTCAGACTGATTAATATGCTTTGGAATTGTTAATAATATATTAGACCAATGATAATTACGGTGTAATTGTTTATACGTTTCTTGAATGCCTCTATGAAGGGTTTTTCCTTCATGATATTTTTTTTGTTAAATAATCCTGTTTGCTTTTATTATGTATACGAGTGACTCTAGTAGATAAACATCTAATTAATTTAGATCCTCTATCTTTAAAAATTGTCTTATATACTTTATCAAATATTTCATATAAACTTTCCTGATAAAAATAACAATTAAAGATTCTGTCGGGTATAGTATGTTCTAATAAAAATTTAATTACTTGACTTTCAGTGTTATTAATCGGAATAAAAACATCTTTAATAATTGTTCTTCCTTTTGACCTCTCTTTAATTTTATATATGCTACCAGGTGATTGCCGGATATATAACTGTTTTAATTGTCCATCTATTGCATCTACAATTTGTGGTAAATTTCTTGTTATACTCATATGTTGATTATTTTCTTTATTTAAATCTCATGTTATACTCATAATTTATCTCTTGTAATACTCGTATTATACTCAGGTGTGATTGGCATACCTAATAACGTACGAATATCTATGTCTTAATCTGGTGACGTAGCTGTATGTGACGTAGACGCTTGTGACGGTTGTTGTTCTACGAATAACGTAGAGGATTACGCGACTACGGACGTAGCGGGTTCTACGTTTGCTGTAGACGAATTTTCTTTAGATAATTTAGATTTAGATAATTTAGTAAATTATTTGATTATTTAGTGATTGATTATTTAATACTACTATTGATAATGTGTCGGCATAAGTGTTAAGTTTACCTTTTTGATAAATAATTGTATAATCGTATTTTTCGAGTTTAAGACGCCAACGTGTAAGTTTGAATTAGAGTCCTTAATGGTCTATGATCGGTGTAATTATAAATTTTCTACTATATAAGTGCGGTCTGAAATACTTAGTCTCCCAAATTATTCTTAAAAGCTCTTTTTCTATAGTTGAATATCTTTCTTCGATTTCCGATAGAGTGCGTGAAGCGGTCTATCTGAACCTACTGTACCTTGCGACAATACGGCTCCTATTGTAACATCGGATGCGTCCGTAGTTATTTTATAAGGTTTTTGAAAATCGGGATTTTGTAAAATTGGTGTATTTATGAGTAGTTGTTTACAGTTTTCAAAACGTTCTAAAAATTCTTTACTATCTATGACATTTGTTCTTTTCTAAACAAACAGTCATTGATTTTGTTAAATTAGTGAAATCTTGAATAAATTTTCTACAATAACCAACAAGGCCTAAAAATGATTTAATTCTTTTTGAGTAAAGGGACTTTTTTACTTCATTTTTTTCTTCATTTGGCATAATGCCTTTATTTATTAGAATATGACCTAAGAATTTTACGGTTTTTCTAAGAAATTCTGATTTGTCTAACTGAATTTTTAAATTATGTATTTTAAACCTATTAAATACTTCTGTACAAATAATTATATGTTTCTGTAAAGATGTACTAAAAATAATTACGTCATCTAAATATGTTGAGAGGTTAGTTAATCCACGTAATACGGAATCCATTAGACGTTGAAAAGTAATAGGGGTATTTTTAATTCAAAAGGCATCCGTAAAAAATCATATCAAGATCATCTTTATGCATTTCTACTTGATGGTAACCTGATGTTTGCATGATGTCGAAAAAACCGCTTCCTCTACAGAAAGAGGCTAGACCTAGGTCTAGAGTAGTGAAATACTGTACTCTTCCTAATCTATCTAATATATCGTTTATAATTTGGTAATGGATATTTATCTTCGATCGTTTTATCATTTAACGGGGCATGCACCTAGTTCCAAAAAAATTAGATGCATCCGGAAAAGTTAAAAGGCGTTTAGTAGTTGATTATAGATGCTTAAATGATAAAACGATCGAAGACCATGGAGAGTTATTTGTGTTTATGTAAACTTTGAATTTGATTATTAATTTCGTCACGTTGTTGTGGTGCTTGTCTATAATTACGTACAAAAATAGAATTTTCATCAGTGAGTCTAAGTTTACGAGTATGTTTAGTATCATGATTAAAAATTAATGGAATTTCTTCGCAATAAAAGATATTTGTATAATTGTAACATAATTTTTGAATTTTGCGTTTTTCCTCGCTATTCATGTATTATGTCCTTAATCTCTTTAAATTATTTTTTAAAGTGAGAGATGTATCCTTATCTTGAAAGTAATGTTTAATTCTCTACATTCTTTATATCTTGTTCTACTGGAGTTGACTCTAAAAAAACGCTTCTTTTAAGTTTAATGTATTTTTCACCATGATTAATAATTGAAGTCTTGAAATAACCATTTGTTACTGAAACTAGTGCGTAGAAAATATTCATTACTACAATTTTCTGAAAAGTAATCACCTTCTATGTAATTGCATAATAATGTGACGTATTGTTCATGATTTGGTTTTAAAATACAATGGGTTTTTACATCTGTTTGTATAGGTATTTCAAATATATCGGATTTTAAAATCAAACTTTTAATATCTATGGTACAACCATGTAAACGTAAAAAGTCTATTCCTAATAAACCTTTAAAATCTTGATCAAAACTAATTATTCTAATCACTATCCATAAATTTGAATAGGCGCAGAAACCATTACACTGTTTATACAAGTCGGTTCACCGAACACTACACTTGACGGCCGTTGGACCTTCTTGTTATGGAAACGTACTCGTGTATAAATATTATATAACAATACAACATATTTTGGCTATTATTAATAAAAAATATTTTCTATTTATTCTATATTTTCTACATAATCCTCTGTTCACATATTTCAGTATACAACATCCTGTGGAAAACACAGTGTAAAAAAGTTTACATTTGAAATGAAAAATCCAGCACGTTTCGCATACGCTAACGTTAGCTTTTTGTGCGGATAAAAAGGTTACCACGTATCGCCTTTTTCCTAAAGCCACGTTACACATCCTATCATTAGCGTACAAAGGTATGAAAATTTAATTACCGCTATAAACGTAAAGGCAAATTGACCTGTTTTTCTAGATAAGTAAATATTTAATAAAGAAATTTGTGAAAAATATTTAAGTGAAGTATTACTTATATAATAGTAAGAAAAATATCATGAAAATAAATTATATTTTTTCGTCGTCGTCGTCCTTTTATTTTAAGAGAAGAGTTCTTGAGAATTAAAAGGAAATATCAAAATTAGTAGGTACATAAAATTGGACTAATAAAAATTTTTATTTGCAAGCATCTGTACTATTTTTGTATTAAATGCAATAAAAATATAATTTTCTACTGGTATTTTTTTTTTCTTTATTTAAATTGTACGTTGTGAGAACTTACAGTATAAAATATAATTCGTGCTACATTTTATACCTGACGGATGTATGCTAAAAATTATGGTTACACGGCGATTTTCATGCAAAATAAAGCAAAAATGACGCACAACCTTAGCTTCGTTTGTATCTTTTGCGTTGATTTAGAAGTTTGATTTTCTATGCTCTAAGGGACCGTAAACTTGCATATTCGATATCAATTTCAGTTTTTTTAAGTTAACTTCAGTTTGATACCTTCAGTAATGAATCTTAACATGCGGATAGACGCATAATCCTATACCGGACTCTATAAAACCTATAAAACGTGAAACTTTATCTGTTTAAATAAATAAATTTGATATGTTTATAATATTTCATTTAAAGTTGGAAAGCAATATTATGTAATTGAATAATATATATTAGAATAAAATACTATAACTTATTACTAAGAGTATCTTTAATCTCCTTCAGTTGAGACCTCCCACGGCACAAAGGTTGGTTTCATTATTAAATATATAAATAATTCGTCATATGGATATATGGACCATCACTCTTTTTAAAATATTTTTTTATTTTAAATAAATATTTTAAAAAGAGAATTAGCGATTAAAAACAGTAATCAAAACAACGCATTAGAACCGCTTCTTCACTTACTAGAAATACTAAACAAAACAATAATCAATATAACCTAAGTTTAAACTTTATTCATTGAAATTAAACTAGACCTTAAATAAAAAGAAATCCGCATCCACTTTAGTACTGTTTTGTAAACTACACTCAGAACGTAGAATACTCTTATAAATTGATTGCAGATTTTTCTCCCGCCGAGCTCTCGGTATAGGTCAAATTAATGAAATTGCATTGCCTTTGATTCATCATTTGGTTACAGATTCATTAGCGATATCGAAGCTCATTGCAAGAAAAAATATATAGATAGATGCAGAACAAACAACTTTGCTTATTCACAGTAATTCGCCTTCTTGAAGTTAAAATATAATTGGAATAATAATCAAAACATATTTTCATATATTTGAATAATATTTTATATAGTTTTTTATACATTTTAGTTTAGTAGACAGGATATTAAAATATTTTATTTTAGTGTAACATTGGTTATACGACTATTAATACTAATAGTTGTAGATTTAAATTTTTTTAACACTCCTTAATTCTTTATTAGTTTTACCAAAAGTACAACTAAATTAATTTTTTTCACCTTCACGCTGTATCTTTTAGTCATAATAGGATAGAAACATGGGAACCTAGTCTTAAGATGCTTCTAATCCGCACTTTCTGCTTAATTTGAGGCATTAAATGTGGAGTGGTTGAATTTAATGACACGTTACCAGAATGAAGAAATAAAAATATTAAATAATACGTTTTCTCGGGTGAAGATCGAACCCACGACCTTTCGCGTTTAGAGTCGCTCGCTTGTGTGCATACGCCAAGAAAGACCTTAAAATTAGTGCCCTTTGAATTTAAAATATATAAGAGAAAATGTTTCTGACTCCATAAAAAAATAAGATAGATAGGCAATATGTGCGATAAAAATACTTATTTCTTAAAACTTCTCTGTTTCGAATCTACTCAATTTAAAAGATTAGTGAAAAAATAGTTTTGTATTTATCTTATAAAAAAAGGTATATTACAGATTTCTTCATACAACACAACTCGCACTTGCCTGTAATTTTTCCACTTTATCATCCTTTTTAATAATAAAAATTCGCTACAGTTACACGGGCTTGGTTTACAAATTAAATTATTGAAGCATAAAACACGTGTTTCATTTAGTTTTACGGTTATTTTCATCCTTTATAAGATTTCAAGAGTTCATTTGGAAAATAAGGTTGGCCAAAGTATTTTAACCTTTGACTTGTTTAAGCAAAAAAGGTATTTAATTATTTTATAAATATTCTATAAAAATATTTAAAATGCGAAGTGTTGTAATCATTGAAATCTCTAAAAGTAAAACCGGATCACTATGTTTTCCGCCTGTCTACCTGTCAAGATCATTTAACATGAAATTGCGTATCATACTTGGAGCACAGAAAAAAACGACAAGTATGGTTTCATTGGTTTGCTGCATTTTCTTTGAAATCCGATACGTAATCACATCACATAACGTAATGCACAAAGTGAAAAGTTATGCTTTTTTTCAGCTTTACACTGTATTAAATATTAGGCAGGGTAGGCATAGGGAACTTGGGACCCTATTGTTAAGACTCTCCGTTTCTGTTTCTCATTTTTCACCGAACTTTTATCCTTAACGGCGCATTATTTTGCATCATGACTTACGATTGCTGAAAATAGATGTAATCGTCCAGCCAAATTTGAAACTGTAATGATCGACACCGACATTACTTCATCAAACTATAATAAAACAAAAACTTTATTAGTATCTTTTTGGGTCAATTTTAACTTTGGACAGGCATTAGCTGACTTACCAGAATCCAGCCATTTCAATGGATGCACCCGATTGCCGTACAGAATCCTTTTAGTGACTGGTAATAAAATAATTCGATTTAAAAATCCTTCTTCATTAAAACAGTTTTACTAACAATAAAGCCTGCATATAACTTGCAGTTGCACACAAAATAGCTAAAAATTTTATTTGGAATTCATTACAAAAGAGGAGAAATTTGTGGTTAAAGTGGCCACCTAATATTATGTGAATATAGGTTCCTCGCAAATACAATTAGTTACTGAGCAAATATAGTAATGAGGTTCATTTAAATAAGGACGACGTAATCACAGTTATTGACTACTTATAACATTTTAGTTTATTATGATCCTACTTTCACTTAATGAAATCTGATTTGAATTCATACTGACGCAAGCATAAAGTCTAATGTTATATCTTAGGCATAATAAAGGCTTTTCTGGATCTTAAATTTTTATAATCCTTTAATCGAGACGTGCTTTGCTTATAAGTTCTCCGAAATGCTAGGATATTATTTTTTTTTACTTATCAATTAAATATGTAATGAAATGCATAAAATGAATTACTTATGTTAATCATTATTTATATTTACTTGAAATTAACTTTTATTCAAAAACTAGGATTCAAGAACTGCTCCAAAAAAAATATATAATTTTTTGAAACTGCTAAAGTTGTATCGCGCAATATTTTTATTTAGCTTTACTTTATGTTTTATACATGTTGTATAAGCTTTCACATATACTAAAAACAGTATCATAAAATTACTATATTTTATTTTATTACAATCTAACTAGAACAAGTCGTGTTTGAACTCGTTAATTCAAAGATTGACCTCTACATATCTTAGATATTTTCTTTTTAATGAATACATTTTTATAGTTTATTAATCAAGGTTTACTTTGGAACTCATATTAGGTGGGGTGTATAAAAAGTTGTAAATCGCCGTTTTGTTTTCGGGCCTTTATCCTTATCAAAACTAAAGTCGTAATCAATATTAAAAACAAAGCGGTTCAAATTGAGCTTGCAAAATTATAAATACGTTAACAAACTAACTAGCACAGCAAGTAAAATAAAAGCTTTAAATAGTTTACGTTAAATATTTTACAATAGTTTATAAAATAATATCATGTTACGCTAGACTATTAAGTACCTACTATAAAGTTATGTTATGTTTTAATTATAATGTCATTTACATATTTACTGAGACTCAACATTTAAAAAACATAATAGAAAAAAATTCAATTCCTACTACCTACTTAGATATTATAAATTATATAAAACTAAAAAAAAAAAACAAAAATTAAATTATCAACATACACAAGCACTCAAAGTTGATCAACATCTTTAAAGCTCCTTATAAGCTAAAAATATTTATTTAAGGCGAATTCAATACACGAGCTTTTTGAAATTTGTAATAGTCTATTGTGCAAATTTTCCGTAACAAGAAATTGTTATCCTTAAGCAAGCTCATTAGCTCACCATAATTAGAATTATTTTATGATAAAAAATGTTATGTTTTTTTTAATCTTGTGTTATGAAATGTGATTTAATTTCTTTTTAATTTATTCTGTAACATTTTAATTTAAATTTTAATTAGTAGGTAGTAGGATTTTATTTTTATTGTTTGCAGGTGTAGTGAAAACTGCTCTACTATAAACGCTATGGTTGAACATTTGATACCAATTTGGAAAAAAATAATTAATTTAATTTTCTGATAAAAGTCTTGCAATATGTGAAGAAAGTAGGGAATGTATGTACGTGTGAGAGGGAGAGTGAGAGAGATGTGAGAGATATAGCGTGAAGGTAAAAAAACATTAGTTCTCATGTAGGTTTGATTCTTAAATATGTATGTGACTTTAATTTTATAATATGATAATAAATTAATAATTTATGTTAGCGTAAATAAATTTTAGATAAAGCAAAAGATAGCGTTCTAGCATATATAGAAATAGAATAAAGAAGTATAGAAAATGCAAATATGAAATGAAACTGTAAAAGTATTACTGTTATAGCTTTTGCAAACCTTTTAGTGAATGCAGGAAAACCCCGCGATATTTCGCTAAATTTCAATCCCTTTAAGCCTTGCCTTTTCGTGTACATGTTTTTTATTTCTCTATAAAAATATTATCTAGATTTAGGATTATTATTAAGCGGAGATTCATCATTTTTTTCAGCTTCACGCGCATTGAAGGAAACCACCTAGCACTTTTTAAGCTGCAAGAAATTTTCATGTTCAAAAAATAATCTCAACGTCTCAAAAGTATAGTATCTATGTGTCTCATAAGAAGGCTCAAGGTCATACAGCGAGCAATAGAGAGAGCAATGCTTGACATTTTCCTACATGATAGAATCAGAAATGAAATTATCCATAGCAGAATCAAAATTAACCAACGATGCTCGAAAAATTGCTCAACTGAAGTGACATTGAGCTGGACGTATAACACGGAGAGCAGATGATCTTTTGGGCGAAAAGGATTCTTTAATGGCGGCCGCGTACCGGACGACGCTCTGTGGGCAGGCCTGACCGTGTGAACCAATGATCTGGTCACATTCGCCAGAAATCGATGGATGTGGGCAGCACGATACCGATCGTCGTGGAAATGCTTGGAGGAAGCAGTGGACGTAAAAAAAAATGAAAAACTTATTCACTCATGTATCACAGCCGTGTGCTAAATGAATGAATAAGTTTTTCAAATAAATAAACTAGATATTCAAAGCCAAATAAAATCATGACATTCCAACATTATTCTCATTTTACAATACCAATACAAGATATCATAAATCAAATAAGCTGATTGGATCTGAAAAATATATTGCTATAAGGAAAATAAAGAAGAAAATCTTTCCGCAAAAACAACTTCGATAAACCTCAACGTAATAGACAGTGTTCCGCCATTATCTCGTATTTATTAGCCAACGCGAAGAAGCTTTCCTCTATCGCTCGCTAATTTTCTATGGTCTGTAGTATCTCAATTTTCATTAAAGATATTGGAAATAATTGGCCTGGATTTGTTTTCAAATAACTTTTAAAAATATGCGATATAAATATTATTATATAGTTCATTGTATTATGGCAGCTACTGCGAGTCATGTACTTTGTTTTATTTTTTAGTAAATAGTCTTTTGACCTTAGCCTACTAGAAAAAAATTTTTTACACACTATGATAATGATACTTAATTGATTGTAATCCGTGTGGTGTCCCGCTCGGGTAGTCAGCACAAAGCTTTAGAAAACGTATACGTAAGTACAGAGATGCTAACAACATAAATAAGTTGTAACTAGCGCATAAAAATTCGGACGTAACTTGATGAGGACGTGTGTGGTCTTAGTTGGTCAGAGCGCTTAGACGGTCTCCAAGAGTGGTGGGTTCCAATACCACTACATTCAATTTTTAATTTGTTTGTTAAATTAGTATTTTTCTTTCCTAAGTGTTGAAAAACAATTTAAAAATAGTACTATTTAATTATATATATTAATTAATTTTTGCTTATAGGAAAAATTATATAAAAGTTCTATATGACCATAAAGTTAACACATGACAGGTTAAATAAAATTCGAACTCATATGGACGCGATGAGGCAGTGCTTGACTATAAGCCCTATAGTTATGGATCGACTCCCATTCAAAGGAAATTAATTACGATTCATCTGATGGTGAATTTCTTCATGTGTCTCCTGATAAAAAGAGAAGACACTCCGTTTCACTTCCGTTCCCCACTTTCCGCCGAATTTGAGGCATTGCGAAATGAATGGTGGAACTCAACGCCGCGCTTTGCCTTATTATCAGAGCGAAAAAATGAAACATTAAATATTTAAATTGAAAATATAAAATATTTCGTTTCCTCGACTGAGGATCGATCCCAGAACCTATCGGTTACAGTCCCACGCTTGTGCCGCTGCGCCACTACAGGCCGCGCTATATTCTTTATTGTATATTTTAATCAAATTTAGATATATAAAGCAAATATATATAGTCTTACTTCACCCAATTTTAATAATATCCTATTGAAATATCTCACTATTCGTTTTGCATTTCTATCAAGTTCTGTAACTAGGAATGCTTTCAATTTAAATTAAAGTTGACTCAAATAGATTTTCATTTAACTAATATAAAACCATCCGGCCGTGCTGAAATGTTAATATTGTATATAGAAAGTCTTCCCACTTTAAAAATGTGTATATTGAATAAATACTGTTCATATTTTAGCCCTTTGCAGTTACTATAGATATTAACTAGCACTGTCTGTGTGGAATATTTAAAAATATATATGATATTTTTGGTTTGATTTTTTCATTCAAAACTAATTGTACTTATTTTTATTAAATAATTTAAAATTGTTATATTATTTTTATGAATTTATCATAATTATCGTATCGACAGGAATAACAAAATGTACAGTCCATCGTCTTAAACTGTTGTTAAACACTTACAACAATACTTTAAGTACGAGGATTAAAATGAATGAAAATTTTACAACTTAAATAAAATCCACCTCAGTTGAGTCCACAAGTTACGATTTTCTTAGAATATTTAAGTATACATACATATTATACATGTGAGATGTTTCACGTGTTTCTTTATTCGTTGTTACAATGTAAAGTGATTCGATAATTATAATCTTTTTTTTTATTTTAAGAGTACTAAGTATTGATTCTGTCGTGGTGGTGGTATAAGGTAGTGGCTACGGTGGAAAGTGGGAAGCAATTAGGTTGCCAAGTTATGTGCTGGATATAGCGTGAAGTTAAAAGAAAATGTTATAATAAGCATTATTGATGCAATGGCAGTATAAACGCAATGGTTGCGGGTTAAATTTCGCTCGAAATAATATAATCATAGCATATGCAGCGAAACTTGAGTCATGGACTCAACACACAATCAAACGGAATGTAACGTACGGAACGGAACGTACGGAACGGAACGAATCACATTCAAACGGAAAACTAAAATGGTAAATCCTCATTTACTGCTGAGCATTGCTGGTACATACTTAGGCAGAAGCTTAACAGAAAAATATCACAGTAGGGTCTTCATTACATTACATTTTAAAAATTATACCTCGCAAGATTTACTCTAATAACTGTTTTAGACGTAAAAAGACCAAATTATTGTAACAATTAAATATGAGAAAAAGACTTGTTTAAATAAATCTTTTGGTAATAGAATATCATTTACTCATTTTTCGTT
>DWMZ01003420.1:0-12761 GCA_018249855.1 Eueides tales michaeli | reverse complement strand
TAGCATTTAAAATGATTTAGCTTTAAATTATTATGATCACACCATAGTGAAAGTCTATTAAGATCTTCTTGTAAATTAAAAGAATCAGTGATGTTATGAATTTTATTATATATTTTAAGATCGTCAGTGTATAATAAAAATCTACTATGTTTAAAACACGTGTGTATATAAATATTTAATATTCTCATTTCCTCGCACGCGCAAATCATGGTGTTGCTACAATTCAACACGCAACGTCTCAAATCTCTAAATTCGGCAAAAAGTGGGGAGCGAAGTGTCTTATAGTAGGTGCACAGGTTATATACCACCCTGCTACATCATTATCAAAATAAATATTAATAAAATTATAATTAATATAATAATATTTTTCTTATTTTTCTTCGAGGCCTGTCGTAGCGCAGCGGTACAAGCGTGTGACTGTAACCGATAGGTTGTGGCTTCGATCCTCACTTGAGAAAATGAAATATTTAGTATTTTCAATTTAAATATGCAAAAGGCAAAAGCGCGGCGTTTAGTTACGTCACTCAACACGCAACGGCTCAAATTCGGCGGAAAGTGGGGAATGGAAGTGGAACGGAGTGACTTAACACTAGGTTCCCAAGTTCCCTCTGTCTACCCTGCCATGTGCAGGATACTGTGTGAAGCTAAAAAGAAATCTTACAATATTATTTGTTCAATATCCACCATTTGTCTCGCATAGAGTAATAGGCAATACAGGTAAGACACTCCGTATTAAGTTCAACGCGCGATACCAAAATTAAAAAGAATTATTCTCCCGTATGGGAATCAAACATAGACGTTTTTGGCACTGTACCATGGTTTACACTGTAGCTTAGTATTTTTTTTATTACTGGAAATTATATTTTTTTAATTCAGTAGACAATACTTATACATTACTTTTACATTTACAATACTTTTACATTTAGTAGATAATAATTTTACATGTTTCGCCTTATAACGGGTAAGTGCAACAATCCGCAGTTACTCGGTAATATATTCTTCAATGTGCCGGATCGCTACGTGGAAAGGCGGCGACGACCGCGGCTTCTAGCGGAGACCTGTTCTGTTGAACTCTGAATGAATTCACAACGGCTGCTTTATTTACTATTTGCTATAATTGATTGTTGTTGTTTTGTTAAAAAATATTGTTGTACTATCGCATTAGGTAATTAACCCATAATGGTAGTATATTTATAGTAATAAAAAAATAACTAAAATAAATACGCAATGTCAAAGTTGAAACACGACAAATACTCTAGCACTCTCATATGTCTAGAAACTAGATTCTCTCTGTAACACTAGTGTCTACACTGTGTTGATAAAGTAAGTAACTCTATTATATAATAAAATAAATTTCAGAGAAGTAGATTATCTTTCTAACTAAACAGCAACTTTAATTAAATTTTCAATCGAAAAAAAATTTTATGTTCAAACAGTTTCTTTAGTTTGTTTATTATAATAAGTTATTGTATAAGCTATATTATACGTTTTATCTGAATCCATTGAGTACTTTATGCGTGAAAGTAGAATAAACATCTCTCCTAACAAATTTTCATATTTATAGTATTAACATTCTCTTTTCAGCTTCACATTGTAAACATTGTATAACTCATACAAATACATAACATTAATTACCAAATCAATATATTACAGTATTAATTTACACAATCCAATGCAACTCTGAATATATTGAATTTCACTAACAATTATCAAAAGGAAACCAAATCTCTCACGATCTGATTGAGTTTAAACTATATGTGAGAATGGCTGGAATTTACGGTACAAAACGTTATAATTACGTTATACAAAGATTAGTATTCCCGTCTTGAAGCCAGTTGTGAGACAACAAAGTTATTGTTACGTGATAAGAAATTATGATCAGTCTAGTGGAAATCGTTTTGTATAAAAACTGTGAGGTCAGTGGTGCAGGGTATATGCGTGTGAGTGTAAACAGGACAGATTGTCGGTTTGATTTTAACTAGAGGAAGTGAAATATTTAATTTTTTTCACTTTCTTGACGCGTTATGTTGTCACTAAATTCCATACTATGTCCTCGGAATTCAGTTGAAAGTAGAATTAGTTTTAATTAATGTTTGTTTATTTAGTTAATGGCAGTTTTATAATGGCAATGGATACAAGGTAAAATAACAAATAGTGTTATGTAGAGTTTAAAATGTCTTTGATTATTGTAAAAAAAATCCGTTGGTGTTTTTCGCCTAAAAGCCTAGTGTTAAGTTCCGTTCTCCATTATTTACCTCGAATTTCAATATATCCTTTTCCTATTTTTCAACAGAGCGAGAAAACAAAAGAGATCTTTCTTCCGAGAGTGAGTCAAAATCACGAGTGCATATATGTATGTATTTAGAGACAATTTTTAATTAATTTATAAAAAAAAAATAATATTTTTCAGACAACTACTACATACGTAAGTGTTATTGAGTTTTCATCATATTTTCTTAGAATCATTATCTGTAATATACAGAGATATGAACAAATGTGCATGATATACATTTTACGAGGCTTATCAATAAGCAATATGTGATTTTGGTGTGAAATTTCTTAATTACTTCCTTACCTCTAACAAAAGTAACATTGAAGGTATGGAGCAGAGATACAAGCGAGAGTTACTGAACACGAGGTTCCCAGATTCACTCTGCCTGCTGTTAAGCTCAGCTTAAAAAAAGTAACATATGTAAAGAATATGGTTTTCTAAAAGTTTTACGTTTACATAGTAAATGTGAAATTTAAATAAAACAACCATATCAAAATCGATATAGAAGTATCTCAACTCTCATACACTACAAATACATATTTAACGAACTCTACATAAATATGTATAAGCAAATAAAATATCAACAAATGTAAAAATTATTTGGTAAATAGTCTTGTGGCACGTTCCTTGCCTCGAGCGCAGAGATAAAGAAACAAACGTATAAACGTTATACAGGCTGTAGACTACGTTTAATCTCTATAATGCTCTTTATCATATTCGTATATTATCGTTATGTAGTTGTTTCTTTCAACTAGATGGTAGTAAGTTTAAATGAATTTGAGAAGAACACTTATTAAATGTACTACATATTATGAATTATTGAAACTATCGTGGTCTAGTGGGGCAGCCTCTGACTGGAAGCAAGGGATTATGAGTTCAGTATTCTTCAATGAATAATTTTCAGTTTGTTTTTTTGCTAAGATATTGACTCAATGGCGTGCAAAACGCAATGTCTACTGAAGCTGAAAAGTATCACTATTCCGATACAATTGCTTAAAATTAAGATTTTTTTTGCAATTTCTTATAAAAAATATTTAGACAGAAAATAGAGACAGAATTATCTTTACAATAAGTCCTATCATTTTTACGTAAAAAATAATGAATATCAATAGAAGCAGAATTCATTAATGATAATGATCATTAACAATGTTTTATTTAATTTTTAAAACAAAGATTTAAATTTCAAGATGATTTTACTTATGTTCATATTTTAGTTCATTATAATTAAGTTGAATTAGCAATACAAATTTCAGGGTTTAACAAATTAATTCCCCGAGGGTCGGAACGACGTGTTCGATTTCATATACTTTCGAATTGAGTTTCAGGTTACATTTACATAATAGGTTATCTATATAAAAGAAAATACTCCAAATATTATAAAATTAATTGGGTTATCAAATATTTTCGTTTAACATTCTGAGGTCAAAGAGAAATTTGAATTGTAAATGAAAAAAATATTTTCTGAATTTTGATCATTCATTATGATTAATATTTATAAAAGGAATGTCTCTTGATTTTAATGTATTTAGCTAGTCTTAGTGTAGATATCTCGGAGCTACGCAAGAAGCCTAAATTTAATTTATATTTTAATATTTTTCATAGTTACCTGATATACGAATCCAATATACGAATAGTGAATACGAAATTTGTTTTAGTACAAGCTTTGTTGTGATAGAGTCAAGCCTTCGATGTTTTCGCATCAACATGTAGCCGTTGGATATCAAAACAATATCTTCTGTACACAGACGTTTGGTACTATGCTATTTTGTTCAGGGTTATAGTTTAAGTCTTGTTCTTTTATAGATTCACGCTGTATCCCGCACATGGCGCGCTTCCGATCCCTTGTCCTATTTATCGTTTAGTGACGGTGTTCAATACTGCGGCTTGCCTCGTAACTTGAACGAAGAAATATAAATATAAAATTTACTCGACTTGACTCTATAATCGTATGCGTAATAGGTCAATTGAGTAAATGCGTTAAAATAAAACAAAATATATGTAAAAATTTACATTGTAATAATCATGGTCAGGGCGGTCAGACCAGAGGGTTACCATTATGTATTTCAAATAGTCCGAAATAGCCTAAAACATTTTTTATCAGCTCCTTGCTGTAAAAACAGAGGGAACACGTGAACCAAGTGCTAGATTCACCGTTCTTTTCCCCACTTTCTACCAAATTCAGTCATTTGCGTGTTGAGAGTTGAGTGACGCAACTCAAAGTCGCGCTTCACCTTGTTATTGTTGCGAGGAAAAGAAAATATTAAATATTTCATTTCCTTCTGTAGGGTTTGAACCCATTAGCTATAGTGCTGACAGTGGCACGTTTGTTCAAATATGCCATGAAATTAAATATACATTTAAGTATTAGAACTACATTTAAGTTACTATTAAATATATCAGCGTTATATGTTTGTAGAGAGCCACTTACCGGAAATTGAACATGCATGTCAATTATAGGCTCTTATACTATTAACCAAATTAATGTTGGAAGTGGAATCCACAAGTGGCTTATATCGATCCTCGTATTACCGTATATGGTAACTCCGTATTAGAACCAAACGAAGTAGTTAACGGAATTGATTTTTTAATACAATTTTATAATCTATTCTCTATAATAAGTAACTGTGCGGTCGCACCGCGTGTACTCGGTTTGGGCTCGAGTCATACTCAGTGAAATGAATTGTTTAATATTTTCATTTCCTCGCTCTGATGACAAGACAAAGTGTGGCGTTGATTTTCGCCATATAAAGCGCTATATTTTTGAAAATTTGGCGGATGGTGAGAAACGGAAGTGTGGGATCGGAGTGTCTTAATAATAGATTTCAAAGTTCACTCTGCTTACTCAGCTATGTATGAGCAAAAAATATAATAAAAAAGTTAACTATTTATTTAGTTATTTAACATAGCCGCTTTAAATTTTTGATACATATAATGGTACCCACACTAGGTATTCCTTTATCGTGGGTTCCAAATTACAGTTTGACTTCTTACAACTACTGTTGACACGCGTTTTACAAATAAATCAATTACACAATTAAAATAAAAACAAAAGGAAACAAAGATTATTTAAATGTTAATATAGCTATAAAGAAAAATATGTAAAATATAAGAAAACACCTATCGGAAAAAATACTACATAAAAAATATGAGGGTTGCAAATTTATTTTGCAGAGTCAGTTCACTTAGAAAGAATTTGATTAATGAATTTTAAAAAATATAAATTTGCTTAATTTATATATGACTAAAAAAAATAGAAAAATACTACTATCTATATAAATAGAAATATATATAAATATAAATGTGGAAAATTGAACCCAGAACCATCTCGCAAGTAATATTAAATATACAAAAAAAAAGTTAAATAATAGTACAAAGTACGGCGTTGAGTTTCGCCACTCAACACGCAGTGCTTCAAATTCGGTGGAAAGCAGGGAATGGAACAAAGTATCTTAACAATACGTTCCCAGGTTCCCAAGTTCCCTCTGCCTACCCTGCATTTGTGAGCATGAAGCTGAAAAAAGTATAATAGCCTGCTATAATTAACAATACAGCTTAACTGATATATTGTAATCCGATAGACAAGTACATTAAATATAAAAGATTTTTTTCGAAAATAGTTTTTATTATACTACTTCATTTAATAATTGAGTCCTGTCGCGGCACAGCGGCACAAGCTTGTAACTGTTGTGGGTTCGATCCCCACTTGAGGCAATGAAATATTTAACATTTTCAATTTAAATATTTATACATTATTGCCAGTGCGAAGAAACAAAAACAATATTTCACTTCATTTAAAATGTATATATATGAAATTCTATATATGAAATTCCATAAAATAAGTAATTACATAATTTTGATAACAATTACTCAAAATTCACTATTCTTTCATAATTATGAAATTGCAGCGCTAATTTCCACCACTGAACCTGTGCCTATCTTACGGTACGGAAAAATACATGGAGCTGCTGTTTTTCGTAAAGCGGGAATAGTGATTACGTACCCACAATTCTTGCCTCTTAATTAGAAAAAAGATTTAAAAATAAGAATAAATGAAATAATTTAAAATAATAGTCCTTAGTTGAACGCCCCCTCGACCTTTTACCATAAAGGTTTCTCGTAAGCCGCCAATTATACTTTAAAATTGAGTTTCAAAGCCAAATAAATTATTATTTTGGCTAAATAATACTAATTCTTGTAAAGAACAATACAATAGTAATAATATTTTGTTTTGCCATCATGATATTATTTAATCCAATATTTATTTAGTATGCTTATTATAAATAAATTTAAGGTGAATAAAATGTCGGTCTCTGTGCATGTGTCAGGTTCACAGATTCTTTTTGCCTACGTGGAGTAGGTATGTGTGCAGAAAAAAAATAATTGCCTATCCTGCCTCTATTATTTCTTTCTACTACGACACTAAGAATTACGACACTAAGAATTTTAATATTAGAAATTATTCATCCTAATATTGGTAACTTCAAGCAATTACACCCTGCTTTGTAATATTATTGTAGATAAGGTACAAGGTTCCCTTGTCAAATTAAGTAAACTTTAAAGTTCAATATTTCTTCATTTGCATTTGTAACTTTGTATGAAGGAGTTGAAACAGAATCTAATCCAATATCGCCATAAAACAAGCATCATTTTATTATCTTTTTACTCAGAAGTATAATTTAATGTTAACTTAAGCGCTTTCATTAAGTTGTGATTTATAGAATCTTTAAACTGCAAAAGGTGATTTCCGTACAATAAATCTGCTCGGACCAAATATCGTATGATAACGTGCAAGACGTGGTCGGGATACATTCTGTTTATACTTTTAAATCATTTAGGTAGTTCATCCGTTTTAGTGTTCATTTTGCATTTTATAAATATATATTTTTAATTTGCACTGTATCTCGTACATAGGAGGGTAGGTAGAAACCTGAAATCCTAGTACTGAGATATTCTACTCCCGACACTCCTTCTTCCAGTCACTTTTTTATACTGTATACCGTATATTTGTGTACCTGAAGATTTAATACCGCATCATTCCACATAGTCTATACACAAAGGTTGACCACGCAATGGGGTTGCTGTGTGGATTGGTGAAATTCAACGCCTAGAATTATTTAATCACTCACTCAGCTTCACGGTGTATCCCGCACATGGCAGAGGGAACTTGGGATCTAGTGTTAAGACACTCCGTCTCGTTCTCCACTTTCCGACAAATTTGATGCATTGCGTGTTAAGTAGCGAATTTCAACGCCACGTTTGTCTTGTTACCAGAGCAAAAAAATTGAAGCAATAAATATTTAAATTGAAAATGTTAAATATTTAATTGCATCAAGTGGGGATCGAACCCACAACCTGTCGTTTACAGTTACAAGCTTGTGCCGCTGCGCCACGACAGGACTAAATTATTGAATGAAGTAGGATATCAAAAACTATTTTCGAATAAATCTGTTATATTTAATATCCTTGTCTATAAAATGTATTTGATGTTCCTGCAAAATATAATTAAACATACATATGTAGCAACAAACTATTGGTAAACTAGTTTCACCTGTACTGTTTGATAGATGGTAATTTTCAACGTTGAGTTTTCCCCACAATTACAAAGCAGGAAGTAAAAGTTAAAAATGTAAACTTACTTTAGGAGCCTGTCGTGGAGCAGAGCACAGGCTTGAAACTATATACGTGACGGGTTGTGGATTCGGGCATAAATGGAATATGCTTTCTAAATTCGGCGAGAAGTGAGGAACGAGAGTATTTTTCAATGGGAATAAAGTTTGTTAACATTAGGTTCCCTAACAATTCTGCTATGTTCGTATAGTGTAAAGAAAAACTAAGGAGAAACAAAATATTTCGTTTACTTCCCTTTTTATAACGTCCGCGGTGTAATTTTAAAAGAAGAAGAGTAGAAGAGATTTTTTTTAGTTATCTTAATATTACAATCCAATTACAAAATAGAATTGTAATACGATTGAATCTGTATACCACAAAGAATTAAACCGTTGTACGATTAGTGGTAAAACTGTTTGTTACCAGATGGAAAAAATCTATCCCAGGAGCAGGAATCGAACTCAAAAACGTCACGTTTATAGCAAAATTTTGCATTTCTATGGATTCATCTAATATTTACGTGAACCATATGACTACGTACCATTTCAATTCCCTTATAAATAATGTGACTATTTAAACATACCGCAACCTAATTTCAATTACAGTGGTAATTAAGATCCTAGAAGCAGCACGTATTTGATTTCATACGTGCTGCTTCTAGGATCTTAATTAGATGGGAATTGCTCGCCAAAGTTCTTCGAGCTTCTCGGAGATAACGATTTATAACGTAACATCTGATGCATATAACATTGCACTTGAGTTAAAAGATCCTTTGGCCGTTTTGTTATTTACTTTTTGGCAGCTTGACGCTATATCCCGCATGAGGTAGGGCAGGCAAAGAGAACTTGGGAACCTAGTGTTAAGACATTCCGTTCCCATTAAGACACACGCGTTTTGTCCTGTTACCAGAGCAAAGAAATGAAAATATGAAATATTTTATTTTCTCGAGTTGGGATCGAACCCACAACCTGTCGCATTTATAGTCGCACGCTTGTGCCCTTACGCTATAACGTGCCTAAATTTTATTTCAGATTCTTTGGAAATTAATGTTGTATTATAGAACTCCCGCTTAAATTTAATTATGATTGTTATGCCTCTTTAACTGTAGGCTTGATACGTGTAGAATGGATTACTGTGAGAAATAAGTTACTTTCTTTTCTTCTTTTTTTGGTAGGAAGAAATAAAGCAATGTTAATTTTCACCACGGTATATATAATTACTCGAAAATTAGACTAAAATGGTGCGAAGAGACTAAACATGTTCCTTTTGATATTTTGCAAGGTAGAGCATGAAACCCAAGCTTCATGGTACACGCTTAAATGCGTCAAATTATATAAGAAACCACATTTTTCTACAAATAATAACAGTATATATCAACCCCCCTAAGCGCTTTAGAAATGCGCTTAGACTCAAGCGATCATTCTTTACTAGATAGAAATAGAGTGTACTCTTGGGACAAACAGCTTTTATGAGTACTTGTATTTCTACAATATTTACTCGTATAGTAGCGTATAGTTGTAATAAATGAAGATATATATACTTACTTAGCTCCACGTTGCATCCGGCACATGGCAGGGTACGCAGAGGAAACTTGGGATCCTAGTGTTGAGACTGTCCGTTCTATTATTCACTTAAAACTTTATGGTAATGTTTTCTTTTTGTTATTATTTTAGCTTTACGCTGTATCACACATACAGAAAGTAGGCTAAGAAAATGTAGTTTAAACACTCTCCATTCGCATCACCTCATTTCATAGACATCAATATATATATATATATATATATATATATAATATATGTGTGCAAAACATGGTTAATTGCGCTTACATATATTCATAATTATAAGAACATTCTGCAAGACAAAAAACTAATATAAACCACGAGGACCACTCGGACGTTTTTAATCAGACAATTATCGTGATTGATGGCCGCCGCCTCGTTCACACGGATACTAATTACTACCAAGCCAAATCTATGGCTTAAATGCACGCAAGAATTTTATAGACTTATTAGAATTTATTATCCTATTAATATTATAAATGTGAAAGTTTGTAAGGATGGAGGCACGCACGCAATAACTACTGAACGGATTGCGATGAAACTTTTGATGAAGCAGTAATGTAGCTTATACGTCAGATTGCTCGCCCGCTTAAGCTTATTTATATATTATAGCCAAAAAACTGTTGTACATCATGCGAATGCGATTTTTTTTTTATTTTTCTTGTAGCAAATCGTATATATATACGTAAACGCAAATAGGTATATTGAAGGAATTGTGGCGCTAGAGCACAAAGGCGTTAGACTGTAATCGCAGTAGATTGTGGAATTCCCACTCGGAAAATGAAATATAATTTTTTCATATCTCACTCTAGAAACAAGACAAAGCGCGGCGTTAAGCCTCGACCCTCAATGACTAAATGAATTGTAAACGGAGAACATAATTTCTTATAATTAATTTTCCTTCCACGTTACGACAGATTCTACACTAATACGTCTCATATAACCAATTTAAACGTATATAATACTTGCATTACCTAAGTACCTAATAAACATCCCTCTAACACAGCGTCATTCATTTAAAGCCATCCCTTAGTTTGTCCGTATAAGTGAGTGAGAACAGATTTGTAGATTGATGTTTTCATATCGAAATTCATTTTCTTAGTTCAAATAAAAACGGCAATGTATATTTAATATAGCATTTTCTAAGCCATATTGGATGTTATGTTAAGAATACAATATAGGGCGGTAACGCGAGACAAAGTACCTGAAAAGGCCCGGAAAGACTCCATTTAGTTTTATGTACCGCTCGGTGTCAAGACAGTTAAATAGGTGTCAAATGTTGTAAAACGTGTTTTCACTTCCGCGTAGTGAAAATTATTGTTTTATTTCTAAATTTGATTTAGTTTTTTTCTATAGGATAGGATAAAGTATTATTTCTTATTATTTATTTTTTTCTTCACGCTGTATCCCGCTTATGGGAGAGGTATGGGAAGGAAGAGAGAACTTGGTAAACTAGTTTTAGCTTTAATTCTTTATTTTCTGTCTATTAAAAGGCTATGTGGTGTTTAATGCTGTAAGACATTTTTTTAAAGGAGTCCATTTCGTCTAAGCGACCTGCTCTTTTCTCTTTCACGGTTGATGGGTTTAAATACTAGGCCTGACGTATTAGCACGTGAGAGTTGACTGCAAAGGTGACAGCTTGTGGGTTCGATCCTCACTCGAATGAATGTAATATTTTTTATTTTAATTTCTTCGCTTTGATAACGAGGCATAGCGTAGCATTTTATTTTACTCAACACAGAATACCTACAAAAAAGTGAGTGCTTTAAAACTACGTAGCCAAATAACCTATACCCTGCCATGTGCGGAATACAGAGTGAAGCAGAAAAAAATCAACGATTATAAATTTAGCTAATTTTCCAAATAAATTAAATAGATTCTGAATATTTGTCTTTCAGTCTTTATTTGCGGTGAAGTTTGAATACAAAACGTTCCGCTCGACCCTCGCACTCGCCGCCGATCTACAAACAACGTGTGATGTAAAATATAATACCAAATAAGGAAATTAAACTTAACTTTGTTTAAATTTACTCAATTATATACATAGTTATATATAACTATGTATATAATTGTTATAATTCGAACACATATGTATATAACATATGTGTTCGAATAACTCACAGACATCAGAAGTGGTCGATATAACTAATGTTACCTACACAACCATGTGACTACAAATACGACAGGTTGTGGGATTGATCCCCACTCGAGGAAACGATATATTTAATTTTTTTAATTTAAATATTATTTTTTTTAGTTCTTTGGTAGGTAATAAGGCAAAACGCAGCTTTGTGTTCCAACACTCAACATGCAATGCCTTATATTTGGTGAAAGGTGGGGAACGGAGGGGAGTATCTAAACATTAGGTTCCCAAGTTCCCATCACAGCACGTTACAGTAAACACGCCAGTTGGGGGTGGGATACCCACTCGAAGGAATGTATTATTTTCTCCTCGGCCTTAAAATAAATTATGATGAAATGTTATATCGAATTCCCCTATATAAGCCACATTTTATTTCTCAAAATATGGAAATATGCCAGAAAATTTTAAAAAGGCTAAAATAAGGAAACGTATGTATAATATTTAACAATAAGTATAGAAATACTAAGCTCAAGCTCGTCATATAAATTAACCGGCTGTGAAACAACCTTGATTAATGAAACAGATTTATTATACGTAATCTGTAGAGAAGAGATAAATTCGTTTAATTGACTCAAGGCCGTTTTAAATAGGTATAATAAGTATAGCTTCACGCTTTATCTCGCATGTAGCTTAAAAACCAATGTTAAAACATTTTTCTTGATTAAAATGTTTCTTAATTAATTCTTAATAAGGTTCAGGTGACCTTTGCATTATTAATGTTGCCTCTCATTGTTGCTTTCCTACTTTGTTGTTTCCTACTCGTTTAATTAGCAAACGTTTGAGAAACATCATAATATGAAGACGTATTTCTAAATTTATCTTTTTTATCTTAATTTTTATAAGATGAATGTTTGGATATTTTAAAGCAATTAATAGAGGACAGAATAAAAGATCAGCGTTAATGATAAGTCTTTAGAACAAGCGAACAAAGTGAACTAAGAAAAATAAATACTATGGAGAAGCAACCACTTCGTAGGATATGCAGAGTCAGTTTAGATCGTATATCCAATCAAGAGATATAGATGAATGTCAGGAAAAAACGTACAACTGTGTGTATAGTACTATTGTGCTATTACATGGACATAGTTTGTCAGTGAGGAAACAAGATATAATAAAGAGTATAGAAAACTTACTTGAATTACATAGTAAAACTAAATGTAAATTTATTATATGCTCTTTT
>DWMZ01003419.1:0-12763 GCA_018249855.1 Eueides tales michaeli | reverse complement strand
TATATATATATATATATATATATATATATATATATATATATATATATATATATATATATATATATATATATATATATATATATATATATATATATATATATATATATATATATATATATATATCAAGGAAAAACGAGTCGTTGAGTTCCACTACTCAACATGAAATACCTCAAATTCTGCGTAAAATGGAGAATGATAATGCCTTAATGTTAATGGAGTGTCTAAACACTAGGTTCCTAAGTTTCTTCAGCCTTACTTGCCATATTCGGGTGTGAAGATGAAAGAAATAAAAATTACACCAAAACATCAGATGTTTTTACTATTTTTAAAGTGTTGTTATTCCACACTTAGATAACAACATAAATAAGTTGTAACAAGCGTATAAAAATTCGACGATCGACGGAGCTTGGTGAGAACGAATGGCTTAGAGGTCAGAGCGCTTGGACGGATTCCAAGAGGCGCGGGTTCAAATCCTGCTTCTTTAAAATTTTTATACGTTTTTAAATTTAGTATTTAAATTTAGTATCAGATGTTTTACCAATCAAGCTACCTCCACCCCAAAGATTTTTGATATACGCAGTACAAAAACAAATTTCATAATAAACGACCAATATCACCTTGAACTATCGTCATTAATTGCAAAGAACGCATAAAGTATGCGGTTATAGATTATTTAGTGTTTGGAATTACTAAACTGCATTCATTTGCATAAGACATACGACCAAATGTGACCCAGAATATGTATTACCATACGAGTATTAATTTTGTATTTCATATAGATGTAAGTACGTATGTGAGGCCTGGTGTAGGGGCACAAGTGTCTAACAGCAAGTATAGGTTGTGGATTCGATAGAGAAAATGAAATATTTCATATTTTCATTGTATCACTCAGGTAAGGAGGCAAGCCGGGGCGTTAAGTTACGCTACTCTCCACACTCTTAAAGGCTCCAGAATTTGTGCGGATAGTGGTGAATGGGGAACGGATGTTCCTTAATACGCTATTCACAGGTTCCCTTTGTGTACCCTGCTACGTGCGGGATACAGCGTGGAGATAAAAAAAATACGATTATTTTGATAAAAGTTAACTTGACATTTTTTAAGGCAGTAACTCTTCTTTCTTCTACATATTGGAAAAAAAATTACGTCTCCTTGTAAAATAAATCAATATTGTTGTAAGCGGTTGTATTGCGTGTTTGAAAACGGAACTGAACGCCGCACGACGTCTTTTTCTTCATGTTCTTTGTCTTTATTTAAGCCTAAATGTCATTTTACATTTCCTTATTTGAAAGGGAAAGTTAGTTTATTAAGTTGTAAATAATGGCTTTTATCTTCTATCTATTTGTTGTTTAGAAAACAATTCCACCCTTGCTTAGTGTCGTGTAAGTGTCGATACTTATAAGATAATAAATTATTGTGAACACGCTGTATATAAAAGCAGTAATATTAATGTGGATTGAAATGATAAGTAATTTAGTTAGTTAGTATTCAGTTTCAGACAGAGGGAACCTGGGAACCTAGTGTTAAGATAGAAGTAATGCGTGTTGAGTGGCGCAACTCAACGCCGTGTTTTGCCTTATTACCAGAGCGAAGAGATGTAAGTATTGAATATTTCAATTGAAAATAATAAATATTTCATTTCCTCGAGTGGGGATCGAACCCACGACCTATCGTTTACAGTCACACATTTGTGCCGCTGCGCCACGACAGGCTTTAACATAAGAATGTAAAAATATCAGCAGAATATGATTTTATAGAAGCCATTGTAGCGCAGGAGCGCTTGTATAGTTGTAGATTCGATTCGCAATCGAGAAACTGATAAATATTATATTTTAATTTCCTCGTTCAGGTAATGTGTAAAAGCGCGGCGTTAAGATCCGGCACTCAAATTCGCAATTCAGTTGAAAGTGATAAATGAAAGTTGTCTTAGTAGAAAGAGAGCACCTTAACATTAGGTTCCCAAGTTCCCTCTGCCTCTACCATGATACAGTGTAAACCTGGATCTTCTATAAAAAAAAAGGCTAAAGAAAATATAAATAAACTTCAATTAAGATTACAAACAATAATACGCACTTTCGCCATTACATTCTTACTTTAAACCAACAATTTTCGCATACACCACAATACAGTCAGTCGTGTATTTACATCGGCATGTTAATATCTAATTGTGAAAGTGTTTGTCAGTTCGACCGCGTGACCCTAATGACCTTAGCTTATAACGCTACCGTGAGAGGAACAAACGGATTTGCTATTAAATTAATTTATTGTTTCAACTATGAAGACCAGAACGGTGTCTTAACACAGGTTCCCAAGTTCCCTCTGCCTAACCCGCCGTGTGCGGGAGAGAGCGTGAAGTTGAGTAGTGATCATCTATAGACGCTAATAAGCGTGATGCTTTTGAATTTAATTACCATTTACAACATATTTAAGTTTTTTTTGTATGTTTTTCTTTGAGTTAAATTTGGTGAGACATAAGTAGGAGTTCCGGTTTTAGCACTAATATAAATTTGATTATAAGGTAAAATATGACAAAATTAAATCTAAAATTCAATATATATATCATATATGAGGCCTGTCGTGGCGTAGCGGTATGATCGACTGTAACCGACAGGTTGTGGGTTCGATCCCCAATCGAGGAAATGAAATATTTAATATTTTCAACTTAAATATTTAATGTTCCATTTCTTGGCTCTGGTATTTTGGCAAAGCGCGGCGATTCCGTCACTCAACACGCAATGCCTCAAATTCGGCGGAAAGTGGGGAACGGTAGTGGAACGGAGTGTCTTAACACTAGGTTCCCAAGTTCCCTCTGCCTACCCTGCCATGTGTGGGATACAAGCTATAAAGAAATAAAAAAATAAATAAAAATATCATATATGATTTTTTTTTTCGTTACTGAGTGACTATCAGACAAAATACAGACAAAACGTCTGTATGTAAGGGAGCACTAAGAGAAGATAATGATAATTTAGGTCAGTCATGGCGCATGGGTACAAGCGTCCTCGATAATTTATGGGTTCGATGTCCACTCGAGGAAAGATCAAATATTTTTATTTTCTCGATCTGATGACGTTACGAAGAAGCGTTGATTTCCACCACGCTAGATGCAATACCTACAGAATTCAGCGGAAAATAGAGATGAGGAGCATCTTAATGGGAACCAAATGCCATAACACTTTCCCAGGTTCCCTCTACCCATAATACCATGTACGGGAACCTAAAAATATATAAACACAGCATATTCCATTTTTCGCTTTTTAAATCCAGGCAAACAATGTTGCGATCGAAGACCAGAGTATCAATATAAATTACTTTAATTGAAATTAAGTAACTGACTTACGACTTAACTATTTGATATTCATCCCAGCAGTTTACAAAACACGTTCAATGCTACACGAACACGTAATACAAAATAAGATACGATACGCCTCTGTATTGGAAAGAATTTACATTTTCAACGTCCTTGGTTAAAAAAAACTGGTAGAACAAGTGATCGCAAAAATGTGCATAAGTTACCGTTTTATTACTTCGTACATACAAAACTCTATTCTTTTTTAGCTTCACGCTGTATCTCCCATAGCATAGGAGGCAGAAGGAACATGGGAACCTAGTGGTTAGACACTTCCTTCTGATTAAGACTTTACGTTCCCCACTTTTTACCGAAATCTGAGGGTATTGCGTATTAATTGGTGAAACTTAACGACAGGCACATACGCAAAGAAATATACACTTGTACCCTTGCGCTACGACAGGCCTCTAGAATTAAAATAATGTTATTTAAAAAAAATCTACATATATCTTAAGAGATTCATAAAAACAATTTTGCTGTGTTATTAAAATACTTAATACAATAACCTAAGAGAGTAGGTGAAATTGATAAGTCTTTTTTATTTCTTATAGCACTAGACCAAAGAAACGCCCAAAATTGAATCCTGCATCTTCCCAAAATTCCCGCAGATCCCAGAGGGAACTTGGGAACCTAGTGACACTCCGTTCTTATTAAAACAACTCCGTTCACTTTCCGCCGAAGAGCCATTGCGTATTAAGTGGCGCAACTCAACGCCACGCTTTGTTAATGAAAATACTAATTGTTTCATTCAAGTGAAACGAGAAATAAACAAAATTAATACTTAAAAATATATTACTGTGAGAGAAGTAATTTAAAATTTGACTAGCAAATTCAATGTAATAACATTAAAATGATCTAACATTTGAGAGCAAAACAAGGCATTGACCTTAAATCGGTATTAGATTTCGATATAATCATCTGTGTCAAGATACAGATGTGATAATAATGGAAGTGGTATACAAACTATTTTCTTAACTACGTGCTTTAATGTCCCATTAAACCAAGTTAGAACCTTTTGGTTATCGAGAGTTTAAATGGTGGAGCTTAACGCTTCGTCCTGTCTCGATACCAGAAATAGGAAGGTTTCCTCGAGTAGACATCGAATCCATAAGCGTCTCTTTTACTGTGAGATATGGTCTGAGAAAGCATAGTGATCTTCATAAAGAAGTAATGATGGATGATACGATTTTTTTGGGTTAACGATGTATTGCACATAGGAGGGTCGGCGGAGAGAATCTAGGAACCTGGTATTAGGACACTCCGTTTATATTAAGACACTTCCGTTCCCCACCTTCCGTCGAATTCTGGAGGCACTGCGTGTTGATTGGCGACACTCAACGCCGCAATACGAAATATAATAATAGGATAAAAAAATATTTCAAAAACATTTTTTTTTGTCGAAAACGTCCCACTTACAATCCCTTATATAGTAATAATGATTAAAATATAGCTATTACTTTTTCGTTTTTTACTCTTAGTTCTAAGGCTTTGACTTTTACTGAAGTGTGACGCTGCCACTTGACCGACACGCCTTATTCGTTCGGTTTGAAAATTTCTGTACTTAACTTATAGTTTTATGATTGTTTACGTTAATATAATTTTTACGCTTTACGCTGTATCCCACACATAGTGCCTAGTAGAGAACTTGGGGGTATAGTGATGAGACACTTACTTTACTTTTTTTTCTTTTTTTAGCCTCACATTGTATCCCGCACAAGGCAGGGTAGGCAGAGGAAACCCGGGAACCTAGTGTTAAGACACTCCGTTCACTTCCGTTCCCCACTTTCCGCCGAATTCGAGGCATTGCGTGTTGAGTGGCGGAACTCAACGCCGCGCTTGTGCCTTATTACCAGAGCGAAGAAATAAATATTAAAATAACTTACACTAAGGCCTGTCGTAGCGCTTGGGTACAAGCGTGCAACTGTAGACTTGATATAATATAGGTTCGATTCTCAGGAAATGAAATACTTAAAATTTTCATTTTTTCGCTATGGCAAGACAGCAAAGTGCGACTTTAATTGGACTCCATAACCTTGTCTCAACAAGCAAAGCCTCAATTTCGACGAACGAATGTGGGAACGGAAGTGTGTTAATGGGAACAAAGTGTCTTAACACTAGGTTCCCAATATATCTCTGCCTGTTCTCCTATTTGCGGGATACAGCGTGATAACAAATATAACTATATGATACAGAGCCTGCACGTGCAAAGGCATTTATAGGAACTCATAAATATATAAGTCATTGACTTCAAATAATATTGAATTACATTATGGCCATCAATGTTCTATGTCTACTGACTTGTGACTTGAAAGGATCATTTGACAGCTTCAGGGGTGCCCAAATATTGAGACAAATGGTACGACTAATTATTGGTAACTCACTTACCCAGCTTCACGCTGTATCCCGCTCATGGCAGGGTAGCCAGAGGGAACTTGGGAACCTAGTGTTAAGACACTGCGTTCCACATGCGGTCCCCATTTTCCGCCGAATTTGAGGCATTGCGTGCTGAGTGGCGGAACTCAAGGCCGTATTTTTGCATATTTACCTAAATATTGGTCTTGAATTCAAATCCCATGCGCCCTGGTTATGTTAGAAACTGTTATTAGGAATAGAAAATATATTTATTTATACAAACAAAGGGCGCCGTTGAGTTCCGCCACTCAACACGCAAAACTTCAAATTCGGTGGAAAGTGACATCAGGTTCCCAAGGTTCCCTTCTCTACCCTGCCCTGCAGTGAGCTTATAAATATATTAAAAACTGAATTCTCTTACTCGAGGTAGCTAAGGCGTACATTGTTATTGTATATTAGCTATGTTTCAATTCTTATACGATATTACAGCTTCTTTCTAACTAGTAGTTCCTGAGATAAGAGCGTTCTATCAAATTAACTATTAAAATAGAATTATAGATACTAGTTGTTTTTTTAATTAGATTAATTCAACAAAATAATTTTCCATTCATTTAATTTTGTCTTTGAATTTGTTACTTCGCTCAAAAAACGCTTCAAATGAATGAATGACAAAGGTTAAGCTAAATTAGGTTTCTTATACAATATATGTATATTTTTAAAGTATATAAAGATATATTTCACACTTAGGAAAGAAATAAAGATTTTTTTAAAAATTTTAGTTATCATTTGGCTTTTTTTTTGGCGGTTCAAATCCCGATCTGAAATTTTCATACATTTTTCAATATTTAGAAATGAACATCATCTGTTAGTTAATTACCTAACTTGATACTTAACTAAAGAACAATAAAAAATACTTGCATTTATTCTACAATAGTAAGTACGTATATAATAGTATAACAATTTATACGTATACAGCAAAAAATATACGACAATTCTTTGTTTACAACACGGAGCCAGTTAGTAATTAAATCGGTTTGTATGAGCACATCGCTTATTTAGATCATATAATATATTCTTGTATTAAATTAAGAATTTTGCAGTTTTACAGAGTATACAGAGGGAACCTGGGAACATAGTGTTGGGACACTCCGTTTTCATTAAGATACATACGTTCTTCACTTCCGCCGAATTTGAGGGTTCGCGTAACTCCACGCCGAGCTTTGCCTTGTAACCAGAGTATATGAATAAAGTTTTAGATAGTCAACAGACAATTAATGCTATCTCATAGATAGAGGCTGTTTATATTTCTTTCTGTATTACCATATGTATAAAGCAAAAATGCAACGAAACGGAGTGTCTAATCACTAGGTGCCCAAGTTTTCTCTCTCCTTACTATTTGCGGGATACAGCGTGAAGCTAAGTGAATGGAGTGGCCAATGTATAGAAAATATTCTAACAAGAAAAGTAAACTTTATAATTTATACAACTGACAGGAGACAAGGAAGTCGCTTGAATGATTGGTTGGCGTACATGTTTACATGTTTGTACATTATGTTACATGTGCATGTTAGTGCTGAGACGCATGTACATTTTTCGCTTTGTCTTATACAAGTTTTTATAATGTGGAACTAACAGTAGGGTTGTGCTTTATTTTAAAGTGTATGAGCGAAATTATTTTTCTTAATTTTTAACCACCTATGCTAAAAGAGGGGTGCTATAAAATTGAGCCGTGTGTGTGTTTGTCTGTGGCACCATAGCTTCTGTATTTGAAATATTTTTTTTTATTAACCGATTTAAGCTTGATTTTTTAAAATAAAAAACCTAGTTTATTATGTTTTATGTATATGAGATTAACAATTTGTAGTGATTTTTATGGACCCGAGGTTCTAATAATATTTCTGATATTTTAATATTTAAAATTTGTATTTATTTATTTGTATTTATTTTGTTTGTTTGCGGTTTGTTCAGTTAAACTTTTATCACTTCACTTTTTCTTCAGGTTCAAAAATGGTAACCAAAGTGACCGGAGGTAAAAAAACATATTAATTTATATGTGCCATTGTACTTCACTAATTCGTCCGTCCGTCTTTTTCATGGTGTATTGTTTGCAAATGTGAATTGATATTATGACGTTTTAAAGACCTCCTTGCTTTGATACATATACATATGTTTTGTCTATATAAAAATTTAAACGTAGCGGGATTTGAACCCGCGTCCCTTAAAAATTTCAAGATAAGGGGAGTTCAAAGTATGGGTTAACACTTTAAAAACAGTAATTTTTTTTTTAGTTTCACGCGTTATCCCGCATTTAGCAGTGTAGGCAGAGGGATCCTAGTGCTAAGACGTCGGGTTCCACTCCTCTTAATTATAATATTTTTTTCATTTTATTTCTACAGAATTATCACTTTATGTTTAATGTCCATCTTTCAAAATATACTTAAATATGTTAAAAAAAACCCGACAAAGTGAGAGACGTACTCGCCTTCCTGGTAAGGTTCGGTACTAATTAGTAGGATTGTAGTACAAGTTATAAAAATTCACAAATTTATGTTATCGAGTGTATGAATTGCAATTATATGTTATTATATTTCTTTCAAATTTCACAATTGTAGGTCTACATGAAATACTCCATAGGTTTTAATCACGCGTCCAATAAAGTTAGTACATGTGAAAATATATAGAGGTATATAATAGAAAAATTTTTGTTACTTTTTCTACGATATACCTCTATACATTTTCACATATTGAATTATCCTATAGGATTTTAATTCATACAAAATGAATCCTAAACTTTATATAAATGCAAGCTTTTGATTGCTAATAAGCTTGTTTTTCCGTTCTCCTTCGTCTCCAAAGGACCGTAGGCCTTAATATTTGATATTAACTTCAGCTTGATTACCTATTGGTTTACGGTACCCTAAAAATATATATTTTTTTTCTTTTTTTTTATCTTCGCGCTGTATCCCGCGCAAGGCAGGGTAGGCAGAGGGAACCCGGGAACCTAGTGTAAAGATACTCCATTCCACTTCCGTTACCCACTTTCCGCTGAATTTGAGGCATGGCGATGTTGAGTGGCGGAACTCAACGCCGCGCTTTGCCTTATTACCAGAGCGAAGAAATTAAACATTAAATATATAAATTGAAAATATTAAATATTTCATTTCCTCGACTGGGGATCGAACCCAGAGCCTGTCGGTTACAGTCACACGCTTGTGCCGCTGCGCCACGACAGGCCTCAAGGCCTAGTGTGTAGATAATTTAGAAAAATAAGAAAATCAGTAGCAGAGTGGGTCACATGTAGGAAATCATCACAGTGTGGGCGGGCGCCTGCCATGTCAGACACTTGTTGTTGTACCATGAAAACTTTCCAACAAACACAAATTAATATAACATAAAAAGAAAGCCACTTGTTCCTTATTTAACATGAGTGACCTCGCTTTCCTTTGGAATTGCGGGCTCCGTTGTTTCGCCTATATATTGGTGTGAATTCAAATTTCTATACGAATTTTTATACGTTTCTTCAATAAGTATTTTTGGTTCTTAATACTATTTTTGTTTTAGCTTCACGCTGTATCCCGCACAAGGCAGAGTAGGCAGAGGGAACCCGGGAACCTAGTGTTAAGACACTCCTTTTCACTTCCGTTCCCCACTTTTCACGCCGAATTTGAGGCAATGCGTGTTGAGTGGCGGAACTCAATGCCGCGCTTTGCCTTATTACCAGAGCGAAGAAATGAAACATTAAATATTTAAATTGAAAATATTAAATATTTCATTTCCTCGAGTGGGGATCGAACCCACAACCTGTCGGTTTATTTGCATGGTACGACAGGCCTCACTAAATTAGTAAGCAAAAAAAAATTGTTAATATAATTGCGGTCTTAAAAGCATGTCGTGGCGCAGGTGTGGATCGTGAACGCGACAAGTTGTATACTTATTTACCATTAAAAGAAATGAAATAATATTTTCATTTCCCGCTCTGGTAACAAGCTCTGGTAACAAATCTCCGGAATCTGGTGGAATGTGGGTAACGGAAGTGTTGCAATGGGAACAGAGCATCTTAATACAGTGTTCCTCGTGAAGCTATAACGAATATTACGTACACCCATGCTGATAATAAGAATGTTAATAAAAGTACTCATAATTGTATGTTTAATTCAAAAGATTTCTTATTGAGGCCTGTAATTTCGCGTTGGTTCATGCGTGTGACTGTAACCGACAGGTGGTCGGTTCGATCCCTACTCGAGGAAATGAAATATTTAATATTGTCAATATAAATATTTGATGTTTTTATTTCTTCGCTCTGTTAACAAGGCGAAACGCGGCGTTGAGTTACGCCGCTCAACGGAAGTGGAACGGAGTGTCTTAACACTAGGTTCCCATGTTCCCTCTGCCTATCCTGCCATGTGCGGGATACAGCTTGAAAAAATAAATAAACTTCTTAAGAGATGCAACGGTTACTTAATTATGTTGCATAATGGATGTACTACATTCTCTTATCAGTAGGGGGGTGGCTTATCTATGTAATTTTGTTTGTCACTGATAAGAAATGAAAAATGCGTACATTGAACTTAGTGATAACAAATGTTTTATTATAGTTTCATTTTTTTTTATTTATTAATTTATGTAGAAGAAGATTAATTGAATAAATAATTTATATATATATATATATATATATATATATATATATATATATTGCTGCCTATATGTTTTACTATTATCTGTACATCCTTTATAGTTGTCATTGGGCATCAGCATAGTACCTACTACTTAATATGAGCACAAACTTTCGACTATAAACCCAAAAGATTCTGAGTATCAGATACCTACTCAAGGAAATTAAACATTTATTATTTCAATTTTCTAGCTCTAGTAATGAGGCAAAGCACGGCATTGAGTTACGTTTAATAATCTGCGGCTGCGAAATTAGACAGAACGTGGGAGACAAAAAAAATATCTGGACGGGAACCTTAACAAAAGGTTCCCAAGCTCCCTTTTCCATGAGCGGAATACAGCGTGAAGCTGAATGAAAATTTCTAGAATCTAGTGCAATTGTTGTGAAGGATACTTCTTTTATTTATCTTTTAAGGTAGTTAAATACTTTATACATGTCGAGTATGCTTAAGGTCGGGCCAATTTCCTCGTGTTTTCGATAACAAATGTCTTGTTAGAAACAATGTGAGGTCGGATGATTAAAACAATTGAATTTTTTTTTATTGAAAATATATTTTGTTTTAATTTGGTTCAATTCTGCATATCAATATATATATTTTTTTTGGATTCACGCTGTATTCCGCATGAGGCAGGGGAGGGAACCCGGGAACATAGTGTTAAGACACTCCCTCCCTCTGTTTGCCTTACTACATGCAGAATACAGCAAGAAGTATACCTTAAGCGAAGAATTCTAATATTTCTTTAGAGTTTAGTAAAAAATATGTTAAAATAATTTATTACTACAATAAATGTAATATCATGTATTTGACGATACTCATGTTTGTATATAAACGTTGCTATGGCAACGTGTGCGTGGCACGCAATATCATTCTCTAATTAATTTAATTTTTATATAGACCTATCGTGGCGCAAGGACTCAAGTGTGCCTCTGTGCCACGTCACTAAGCGCGACTGGTTGTAAATTCGATCTCCATTCAAGGAAATCATATATTTAATTTTGAATTGTCGTTCTTGTAACAGGACAAATCGCGGCGTTGAGCTCCGCCACTCAACACGCAGTCCCACAAATTCGAAATGCATCACTCGCTCACTCACTCTATTCCTGTCATTACCTCTGCCCACTCTGTCAGCGTGAAGCTGAAAAAACAGAAAAATATATACTACATGCAATATTAAGGCTTTTTTTATGTTTAATTTCTACATTATTTACTGAGACATCAATGTTTAAAGGGTAACCTCGTCATGTCACCGCTGAAAACCTTTCACATCACACACAAATTCGGTAAAACGCAATTTCTCTGTAGCAATACTCAATCGTGGGAACCTTTTCATATTACGTCATATACCTACAGTATTACAATATTAAATAATTGATATATCTTTAATCCTAAAGACCGTTGTAGCTCAGTGCTACATAACCTGTATGAAAAAAACAATGGATGCGGATTGGATCGCTATTTAAGAAAATATCGCCAATTTGGAGCAAAATTGTGTGATATATATGTATATAAAAGTACATAACGAAAAAAACAGATTATTAAGTATAGATTCTAGCGTAACGATTTGTGACGTTGAGTTCTCTACTCAACGGTACCCAACACACAATATAATGCGAACGAAAAGAGAACGGAGAACAAAAAGAGAACGGAGTGTCTCTATATTATGCTTTCTCCGTAAAATTAAATACAGTTGTAGTTTTTTTCTGTGCAAATGATATAAATCAATATATAAATAAATAGCGTATGATTCAAAATTTTATTTGACCACAGAGCACAGTGCTCGATCATTGTACAAAGGCCGTGAGACAAGCGTTTTTGACCTAGATAGATCCTACGTCCACATCTGGCGCCTTGCAAACTATTTAGCGATTATTTTACACTAATAACTATGCTATCTTCTACTATATATTATTTAAAAACTATCGTTCTTCACTTTATTCGTTTAAGATATATAGAAATTTCGAGAAATTCTCACTTGGTACTGTCTACATTTCACTTTGTGTGCATATTTTAAATAAAAAAATGCTTACAGAGTCCCAAAAAGTCACACACTTCAGGTCGGTCGCGGCGTAGCGTCACAAATGTGTGAAAAAGATCGTTTGTGGGTTCAATCCCCATGCGAGGAAATAAAATAATTTATATTCTGATTTGCGCGATGTTGAGTTCCGCCATTCAACATAATCTTGTTTTTTTTGGGAATACTGCCACCACACTAGGTTCCCAAGTGCCCTCTGCCTAAATTGCCATAAAACATGAGTAAAGCGTGAAGTTAAAAAAAATCGCACATATACATAACAATAAATATATATATATATATATATATATATATATATATATATATATATATATATATATATATATATATATATATATATATATTTATATATATATATAT
>DWMZ01003418.1:0-12768 GCA_018249855.1 Eueides tales michaeli | reverse complement strand
ATTTCAAATTTATTCTAGCAATTGGGTCGCTGAATGTTAATTAATCAAAATTAACATTACATTAAAAGCTTTCAATATCATCGCTTCGTGTCATAAATTATCGCTGTAGTTTGAACAATTTACATTTTAACAAAAATAATAGATGTAAGCTTTGCTTGTGGTTTCGCTTTCTCATTAAAATGAATAATTATTCTGAAGTGGAAAATCTTTTTTTTTTTCTATGATATATGATACATTGCATGGACAAGGAGAAAGAGGTATGTCGAGATAGTAGCATTTGGTGCTCAGTACAGCGTAAAGGTGTAACAAAAAGCATAAAGCTATAGCCTTTTTTGATTACTGGACTATTCAACATTTGTTTTGAGAACTTGAGGATAGGTTCCGAAGCACTACCCCAGTGATATCTGTTCCAATTAAGACTCAACACCGAACTTTGCTTTTTCACCAGAGCAACGAAATAAACATATATTAAAAATTTTATTCCCTTGAGTAGGAAATGAGACGAAAACCTGTAGGGCTTACAGCCGCACACTTATACCCCTGTGCCATGATAGGCCTCAACTATCCCACATAATTTTTATTTTCAAATAAAACCGGTAGCTCTTCAACTAATGATCCATTTTTTTCATAAATCAGCGAGGCACCACTGCGATTATCAATATTTACAATTTAAAAAATTCGCACTCAGTTCATTAATTCAACACAAACAAACAAATAGATACACAGACAAAAGCACATACTGACTGACAGACAAGTCAAACTTACAACACCCTTTTTGCATTAGGGATTAAATATAAAAATAAAACATTTTAAACAGCGTTTAAAATTTCCAAATGTTATTATGCAAAGTCAAACACGTCGGGTACCTTCCACGAGTATTCTGTGAATTTGCGAAATGCGGACTGACTAAGTGGTGGCGTGGAAGCTCGTCGCGTCTAGAAATATAATTAAGTTGTAGTCCGAGCACTAAACAACGTCACGTTATATGATATTTGCATGTTAAATTGAAATGTTGGACGTGTCTTGGTTCTTATTATACGTTTACTATGAAATGTATAAAATTCATTGGAGCACGTCTATTTATGGGTGGAACAATACTTTTTGACATATATTATTTTATATTTATTGTATTCTGTTTTATATTATTTGTTAGACTTTTTAACACTAAATTAAACTAATTAATGTACCTTTATTTGGTACGGTGAAATGCGCCCTGAAGTAAACCCCGCAATACCTCAAATTCGGCAGAAAATGAAGAACGGAACGGAGTGTCTTAGCACTAGGTTCCCAAGTTCCTTCTATGTACCCTTCCATGTGAAGTTGTGTATTAAGAGTATTAATAATATTTTAGAAATAAATTCTGTATACCTACTTATTCTTACACGAACATGTGTAAACCAAAGATAAGGCTCACATTGGAGCGTAGGACTTGTAATAACATATTTGTTGACGTACTACGATGACAACACAAATAATATGTAATTACTGTTTGTTGCAGCTACGTCCGTTGTAATATGAATACATTTATAATATGAACTAGTAAATTGTATATTTGAGTAAAATATTAAAAAAATGTTGATTTAGAAAACTTTAAGTCAAAAATATACATAAAAAGTAATTACAAAAACTTGTATAAATAATAAATCTAATACATTTGTATAAAAGTATTTTTTAAAAAAGCTGTTTTTAAAAAATATTTTTATATAGTTAGCACCAAAGTGCTTTCCTTACTTTAGTACGATAAACCTACCTTTCTTAGTTCATAAGTGCCTTTTGCCACTTTCCGACTCTATTTTCAGTATCCGGTTCTTTTTCAAATATAATACAAATCACGTCTTTTTTTGCTTTACACTGTATCTCGTACATAAGCAAGGCAGAAGGAACTTGAAAATAGGGGGTGTAAAGACGCTTTATTTCTATTTCTCTTTTTTCGCTGAATTTGAGATTTTACGTGTAGAATGGCGGAAATCAATACCGATTTCGATGTTTTTTACGTTTGTAGAATAATAATAGTATTGATAATATTTAATCAAATATATCTCTTAGGATTAGGACTGTTATGGCGCAAGGGGCACAAACGCGACTGTAAACGACAGATTGCTGGTGAAGATGAACGGAGTGTCTTAACACTAGGTTCCCAAGTTCCCTCTGCCTACCCTACTTTGAGCGAGATAAAGCGTAAAGCTGAGAGAGAATTATATGTTTGATTTTATTGTCGTCAAAATTTAATTTTTAAAGAACATTTCACCTCGATCTGACACTGTTAAACTAATACATTATTTTACTAATAAGTCAATTACTTTGCACCTGTCATTACATGTCTCATTACACTTTAAACGCGTAACCTAACGCCGTACATTGTCATACAAGTTAGAAAAAATACAATTATTTTGTTTCAATTTCTCGATCATAGGGTGGAAATTAAATTCAAAATAATAATATCAGGTAGTCATGGTGGGCAGAATAAATCTAGTGTGAACTGAACCCCTACACTTAGCCAACATTTTTCAGACATTGTGTGTCATGTGACGGGACTTTAGCCCACCCACGCTTTGTCTTCTTTCCAGAACGAACAAATGAAGATAATTCAATCCCTCGAACAAACAGACGATCTTACATTTCTTAGAATATAATAAAGAAAAATATTTTTCTTATATAAATATGTATTTGGGCTAGATTTTGGCGTTTTATCGAAAATTTCTAAATATAGCCTTTTGTATGTGAAACGATCTCGTTTTTCACGCATTTTTAAGTGAACTTCAATATTGTTGGAATTTTAAGCGAAATCTTAGAAGGTTTATATTACTTACATAAATATACATAATTGAATTTATTATTAAAGGCACCTAACTAGGTAAAGTAGATTTTTTTAAAACATTTCGCCAAGAAAAATATATTTATAGATAAAAAGTGTTAACACCGCAAATGTTAACACCGCAAAAGTGCTTATACTATAAAATGTCCTGAACCCACAACCATTGAACATACGGTTAGCAGATATTCCACTCAATGATCTCTTTATGGACGATTTATTACCGAAAGTAAACCAAAGATATTCAGAAAGTTATAAATCGAAGCAGTATTAGATTAAAAAATGTTTGGCTTGGATGTGATTGGGAAAAAAGTGCAAAAGCTCCCGAAGTGAAGGCACATAGAAACCGTTTGCTGGGTTTTAAAAGCCGCAGTCCATGAAAGGGAACATTTTAACGTATTTTTATCTCAAGTTGAGTATTTGGTTTATATAGATTATATAGATGATTCGGAGAGATATTGAAATAAAAATTATAATGAGGCCACATTGTAGAAGAAATATTTTAATAGTTATTCTTGTAGAACTCACTCACTCACTCACTCAGCTTCACGCTATATCACGCAAATAGCAGGGTAGATAGAGGGAACGTGGGAACCTAGAGTAGAGACTGGATCTCTTTGTTCTTTTCAAGAAATATGAACACGGTATATAGTGTATGGATAGTAATGGGAAGAAAATGATAGATTATGTGTGCTTTTCTCTAAGAAATGCAGGTAAAATTTGATTTCAGATTTAAAAATTGTCAAGTGCGATTTAGACGTGTTCGCCTTAGTATCCGTACAAATTGAAATATTGTATTTCAATGAGAAGTACTTACAAAAGTTTACGATGTTATTTGCGAGGGTATGCACTAGTTTTGTATATATTTTTTCTTTTAGCTGAACTCTGTGTGCCGCACAGCGTGGGGTAGGCAGAGAGAAGCTTTAGCGTTAGTGACTCCATTCCGTTTCCACTTTCTTCACGAGAAGAAATTGAATACGCATCTAAATTCATGTAAACGCAGCAATAATGATGCTTTAAATGTTCAGTACTTAAAACCGACTGTAGACTAGAATATTTGATGTTAATTTTAGCTTGATATTTCTACGTGATCTCGAGATAAACGAATTTGACAGACGGACTACAAACAGACCTTGTAAGGTTCCGTGTGTTTTGTTTGCAACCCTATGAACCATGCAATTTTTAATGTACCAGAAACTAATTTTATAAGTCACATAATAATTCAAGTCAGACCAAACATATCAAGCATTAAAAACATAATATTTTAATTGGCCTCGCTATTTATAATACATTTTGAGAAACTCGACTCAAAAATTATAAAATAAGAATATCAAATTAAACATAGCGTTCTTTTTCTTTCATAAAAACTACATCTACATTTAAGATGGAAAGAAATATAACAATAACTAGACGAGAAATATTTTTAGGAAGCAAATTGTAAATTTATATTTCAACACGGATTGTTTCAACGTACTTTGTAAGTTATGTTTTAAATGCTCTTAGTAGAGCTTTTGTTTTAATTTCCAACCATGATTAGAGTTTTTGAATTTGATGGCTTAAATAAGCATTTACTAGCGATTTCTTCAGTATCTCTCTCTCTCTAGTCGGCCCCTCATGTCTGACGATCGTGGTCAGCAGTCGAGGCAGATCACCTACTCCACTCTGGAGTACATGATCTGCCTCAAAACCTTTTCTTAAGGATACCAAAAACCATTCTTGCTTCCAAATCAGATCAAACAATTGTTAAATAATATGAAACAAACTTAAACGTGCGATTCAAAATCAGGACTTCCTTTTCTTTATATCATCGTGGCTTGTATTTTACACAATTCAGTTATTTACATAATATAAAAAAAAGAAAGACCTTATAGAATTGGGCAGAAATTGGGAAACAGAATAGATCTTAACATTAGGTTCCCAAGTTTCCTCTGACTACCCCGCCATTAGTGGGATGCAGCGTGAAATGAAAAAAAAATAGCAAATCAAAATCTGCTATCTTTTCCTTTCGCAGTAAACGACCTTACAAATATCATTTCCAGATTGAAAAGCCAAAATGCTAAACTAATTTAGAGGCTTATTGAGACATTCGATAACACTCAAAGGCAGAAAAACAAGGCTTTATTGGATTTATGTAGCGAGACTTTGCTATATAATATAATTGTATACCACAAAGAGAAAACGCTATATCATTGTATGAATCGCCTTAACTTCTTTAGAGAGGAACCAAATAGATTTTTCTATAAAAACATACGAAAATATTCTTAATATACTTAAGATTATTTTCTTTTCTTTATTCTTTTTATATAAAAATATATTTTAGGACTTTTTCATGGAGTGGTTTCATGGAGTGGTTAGCTTTTAAATAGAGATGCTTGAACAATTTTTGAAATGGTTTTTTTTTGCTTTTTTTATTCTTTGTAATTAATTATCTTTAATATGATGCTTCGACTGCGTGGTTTCATAGAATTATTCTCAAGAGTCATGTATAATAATATCACATGTTTTAAGGCCTCGCCCGAATGATGAATTGGAAATACTTAATCTTAAGTTTTAGGTACTTAAGATTAAATATTTCCAATTCATCATTGAGTGATGTGAAATATTATAGCTTTTAGACTCTAATCCATCGATCTCATAAGAAATTTTCAATTGAAACTATCAGTCTTGGAGATTCGTGTTAAGTTTATATTACTTGTATAAATAAAATATCCCATGTTTGCTCCAAAGTATGCACAAAAGTACTATCATCTAAGAAGATACAAAAATAGGTTTTATCACTGGCAAATTGGAAACGTTAATTCCTCAGAATGCAAATAAAACCCATAATCCTTGCTTGAACAATAAAACATATTCCAATTTTATTATAATTTATTATTTTATTCAGAAATTGAATAGCAAATTCAAAATAAAACAATAACGCACTAAAATTATTACAAAAAGTAATAAAGTTTCAACAGATTAAAATAAAGTAAGAAAGAACACATACAGCTTTTATCCCATTTATTTATTGTAAGAACCACTTAAATTCATTTCAAATAAACGTTATTTAAGGCACAAAAGGTTTTATATTTTATTATACAAAACTTTTATAAAAGAGCTTAATCTTGATTTACGAGATTTTGCAAGAAACAGACACAATTTGTTCAATTTTCCACGTACAACAAGTTATCTACAAATATTTTTTTATTATTAGAGAAAATATTTACTTTCAAATCAATTATTTGAAATTGCTATTGAGAAAAAGACACTTAACAATAAAATTTGGAGAAAATTGGAAAATAGAACAGAGTGCTACTAACACTAGGTTCCTAACTACGCTCTGCGTACTCTGCCTTAGAAGCAGCGAATAAAAAAGTAACGTTATATACATAATAGACTCGTTAAAACGGATCTGCTATGCCATAATATTTACTTATAAGTTTAGATATATACAAAACGCTTTTGTCATAATAAACTGAGGAAGGGCAAACTGCCCGTCTCGTTTTACAAAGAAAAATGTCATCCGGTTATGTATGTCCTTGTAGTTCTATGAAAACATATAAAGGAAATCCTATTGAAATAATACATTTTTATGCTTTGTAATTTTCCTTAAGATAGCGATGGCGGAGCTTAGTTACGTTTTGGTAATTGTGGGTTCAAATTTCATTGGAGGGGATTTTTTTTATTTCTTTCTACTTTACGCTGTATTGTCTAAAGCTCATCGTGACGCAGTAACACAACTGATTGCAATGGCAATGGTTGTGAGTTCGATATACATTCGGAAATGTCTTGAACATTGTGCGAAATTTGCGAAACGTTTTCCAGTTTCACGTTATATCTCATATTATATAGAGGAGAGTATCGAATATTAAGACACTTAATTTTCTAACTTCCGTCCAATTTTCGAGACATTGCCCAATCTATTCCGCAACTAAACGCCACGCTTTATCTTGTCACTAGAGTAAGGGATTAAAAAAATATTACCCTGACTCAGATGTCACCACAACCGTTGCATCAGCTATGCAGCTGTATCACGACTATAATAATAAATATAATGGTGAAACTACGTGAATATTTGAATGCACTCAAAATCGTCTTAGCTCCAAATTTATTTACCCATTACATTCTAAGACTGTAACAGAGCTATTTGTGACGGTTTCTGCAGGTTGCAAGTAATTTTGAAGGCGAGCATTATTGGGTGAAACACTCTACATGTAAATTAGAGTCGCAATTCTGTAAAGCATATGTACATATGTATGTAAGTAATATTGTAGGCAATTAGTATAAATTGTTAATGACATTACTTTTTTTCCTCACACTGTATAGGATAGGCAGAAGGAATTCCGATTCCATTAAGACACATTTATTTTTCGAATGTCACCTAAATTGCATCATAGCTTGTTGAATGGCGGAGTTTAACGCCGCGTTTTGCCCTGTTACCAGAGTGAAGAATAATAATAAAATAACTAAATATTTAATTTTCACGAGTGGGGATCGAATCCACAATCTGTCACTATTATAGTCACACGCTCGTGCCTCTGCGCCCGACAGGCTCTAAAATATGGTCTGTGACCACAATTCACAGACCAATTGTAACGTACATGACTGTATGTATTATTGTTAATGCAATTAAGTCTCAGTGTAGGCTAATCTGAATTCTCATCACTTAGTACTGGGTAATGCAATCCTGAGTAACCGTTGTTGTACGTTTCCATTGACCTTAGAATTATATATCTATAAATTACTTAAAAATATAACATATTGAGGCCAGTCATGGCACAAGGACACAAGCGTATAACTACAACCGGTTTTGAGTTCGATTCCTACTAAAAATTCCTACTAAAATATTCCTACTAAAATATTTTCATTTCCTCGCTTTGATAACGAAACTTCTGACGTTAACTTCTACTACATAACACACAATGCCTCTAGAATTTAGCGGAAAGTGGGTAACGATAAAGTCCTAATGTAGATAGAATGTGTTAATAATGAATGCCCAGATTCCCTCTGCCTACCTTCATATGCGCAGAACACAGAAACACAAAACTACAATATATTACGCAAAAAAACGTTTTTCTATATCAAGCGCACAAGTATGAGTTTATAGACCTGACAGGGTGGAAACTGGAGGAAGGAAATATTTTATATTTTTATTTCTTCGTTCTGGTACGTGGTAAAGTGTGTTGTTAGGTCCTTTTACTCAACATGCAATACCTTAAATTGGGAAATTGGGGAACGGAACGAAGTGTCGTGACACTAGGTTTCCAAGTTTCCTCTGTCTACCCTGCTGTGTGTGGGAATATAACGTAGCTTTTCAATACTTAAAGAATTTGTAGTAATTTGTGATATAATTAAAATCAAAATAAATACCTTGCAATGATATGTTTAACAAATATTATTAATTAAATTGCGCAGCTGCACTAGTGTATGACTGCAACCGAAAGGTTGCGAGTCCGATCCCCACTTGAGGAAATGAAACATTTAATATTTATATTAAATTATATATTTATATTTAATGTTTCATTTCTTCGCTCTGGTAATAAGTTACGAACGCGGCGTTGAGATACGCCACTCAACACGTAATGCCTCAAATTCGGCGGAAAGTGGGCAACGGAGCGTCTTAACACTAGGTTCCCTCTGCCTACCCTGTCATGCGCGGGATACAGCGTGAGTAAGTTAAATATTCGCTGGAAAGTGGGGAACAAAAAGTGGGGTGTAGGTTCCCAGGTTCCCTCTGCCTACTTTGCCGTGTTGAGATACAACGTGAAACTGAAACAAGGTAAAATAACATTTTCTGAGATTTTTGACTGTAAGCTATTCCAATGCACATTAAAATTTCCCCAACCGTTAAATAAAGTAAAGTTTTAAATTGTATAAATGTAAAGTAACAGTTTTAAATAGAAATATAATAAAGTCCAAAATCTATATCTGATGTAAAATAAAAATTATGTATGTTTTTTAATCTACTTAAAAATGATAGAATAACTAAATGTTACTTGTAATTTCATTACTTATAAATAAAAACCGATAATATTATAATAAAAAAAAATAAAACAGTGCGGAACGAAACTGAGTATCTGTTTAATACTATGTTCTCAAGTTTACTCTACCTATCCTGCCATGTGCAGAATGTATCCCGAGAAGCTGAACAATAAATAATAAATATTAAAAATAAATATATTATATAACGAACCATGGAGTGTTTAAGAAAAAACCACAATAACAAGAAAAGAGTGCCCGTCTTTATTTAAATTAGTTGACAACTTAGTCGTTATACATCATTTGTCATTTGGGAAATCCCCGGGCTATCAACTAATGAAAGTAAGCAATCTATAAACGACAAGCGGGTATTTCCCGCACATGATATAACTACCAATAAAATTCATCGGTTGGTGTAAAGGAAGAATAGCGCGAAATTTATAATTTGTAAAGTATTGTTTTTGTACTGTAAATAAAACATTTGAAATTTTTTGTGCCCATTTCACGAGGAAAGTAATCAATCGTCTATAGAAATAAGGAAAATCTTAATTAAAACGCGTCTCAGAAGTTACTGGCTTAAATTGACAATATCTGTTTACGTTAGATTAACATTTTTTTAAAAAAAACATAGCCAGTAAACTATATAACTTCTAGTGTTAATTAGACACTGTTAAGTGTCAATGTAACTGAATATATGTAAAAAAAAATTCTATATTGTGCTATGTGTCAAGCATAATTATTAGTTATTTCCATTGTATCATGCGGACTCAGCCTCAGGTATAGGATCCTTTGTATATAAAATCTTTTGTATAACTGATCGACATAGCACGGCCAAAACGCGGCGTAGAACGCTGAAATTTGTTATATAGATTATTTTCTGTTTAATTAAAACGATGTTTCATGTTTTATAGCTCAGGCAAACAAAGTTGCGAGCGGGCACTAGCGTTAAATATAAAGCATACATTATCATAAAAAGAGTCAGCCTAAGCATTTCTAAGCCAATATTATATTACACATACTCATGTGTTATCGAATTTAGTATGAAAAAGAATCGTAAATTCAGAGATCCACAACATCCAGCTTCAGAGGAAAAATAAAATTTATATCTTTTGTGAACAAATTCTAGTTTTATGACTCGAATTCGCTCAGAGCGTGAAATAAGCTACGTTTAAGGGGAAACCCCCTTTTATTGAGTGGATAAAATACTTTTACTGTTGTGAAATGCATTGTGATTCTATGTACTTACCTGTACGTGTGTTATCATTTTAGTTTACGTCTTTTTATATTAAAGTATGACATATAGAGGGCATTGTAGTGCGACAGTACTATGGCTAATTGTAAACACAACATTTGTGGGTACGATTACATCTCAGAAGTATGATTTTTTTTCAGTTCCTTGTTCTGGTAACAAGACATGTCTTAGGGTTGAATTTCATCTTTTGACTAAGCCGGTAATGCGTTTAAAACGATCCTTCATCACATTAGATTTTATGTTTATCCTGCAATATTCTAGATACAATATAACAATGTTATGTAATAATTATGTAGTGATTTCCCTCAAGAACGAGAAAAAATGCGTATAAGGCGAATTACTTCCCCACGTATCGTCTTCCCAAAGGGTAATATAAGTAATAAATTTCATTAAATTATAATCAAACCTATACGCGTTGCGTTCACAATCAAACTATTATTTTTATAACATTTTTATCAACACGCTATATCTCGCATATGGCATGAGTATACAGTAAGAACTTGAGAGCCTACTGTTGAGACACTTCCCCGCCGAATTTGATGCATTCTTGTTAAGTGGCGGACCTCAACGCCCCGCTCTTCCTTGTTACCAGAGCGAAGAAATAAAATTATTAAGTATTCCATTCGAAAATATTAAAGGTTTGATTTCTTTGAGTGAGCATTGAACCTATCACTTATCGTTTAGTCACACGCTCAAAATATTTTATCACCAGCAAAATATAAGTTCAAAGTTCTTACGAGATATATTATGAGATCCCTAAATTTACGTAGTACTGAGATAAGCTGCCATTTGTAATGTATCACTCTATCTGATATAATGTAAAATATCTTCTTACAACAGTCTAGATTTGCTATAGAAATATTTCTTAATATAGTACAAGGTCCTGATTTAAAAAATGTGCAAGTATTTGACTTTTAATGAAACCTATATTTTATTATTGATACATAGATGTTGAATTCACTATAGCGTGGTTGCAAAATGTTAAGGCAAAATAACTTTTGACAAAATTTTTAGTTACAATTTTTTGTTAATAAACTGTAGATTGTACCCAACAGGTTCACTAAAAAATATGTACCTAATAATCACAAAATCTTTTAAAATATACTAGAGAATTAAAAAAAATTAATAGTACCTAGTAGCTGTAAATTTTTGCAGCCGATTCTTAGACTAAAATAGAAGGGGATACTTCATAGTAATGACATGGCAAGTTTCCATCTTTCCATAATCCAAATTGGAAACTTGCTTATTGAGTGGCGAAACTAAACGCCGTGCTTTGCCTACGTGAACGAAGAAAAGAAATTAAGAATTACTCTTATTCAGATTTTCAATGACAAAGATATTCTTTTTATATTATAATTGATTAATATGGGTTCAAATATTTTTAAAATTAGCAGATCTTTTAATAAAATTGTATAAAATATAAAATAATGTAAACGATAATATAATTTCAGTATAAATTTGACTCGAGAAAGTGTAATGTTATTCCAATATCGCCGGCAATAAATTCAGAAGACAGATTAATTTCTATCTGACACTTAAATTTCTCAAGATTTCTAATCTTTATCTCTTAAATTGGCGATGTTGTGGCGTAAATGGAAAGTAACTAGATAGTCGTGGGTTGAAATCTAATTCGGGAATTGTGTTATATTTAAAGGCTCTATGAGGCCTGTCGTAGCGTAGGGGTTCGATCCCCACTCTAAATAGATTTTTTTTTTCTTCACTCTGGTCAAAGGCATAGCCGCTGCGCCATGACAGGCCTCACTGTATTATAGAATTGATATTTAATATTAAATATAGCTATATTTGTGTGTTATAAAATATATATTACTTTTTAAATGAAACACTTTTAAACGGATTAATCGCGTATATTGAATTTTAAGCATTTTTGGAAACCCGACGTTTCGAACACTTTACAGTAGTCCGTGGTCACGGGTAGACCCGTGAGTGTCTACCCGTGACCACGGACTACTGTAAAATGTTCGAAACGTCGGGTTTCCAAAAATGCTTAAAATTCAATATACGCGATTAATCCGTTTAAAAGTGTTTCATTTAAAATGTGTAACAATCGCGAAAATCAAAGATACTATTATATATTACTTATTTTTTATTTAATAGTTTTATGCTTAGAATTACATAAGTTACTAGCGATCTGTTCACGGCTTCGCCTGCTTGTATCAATTTATTTTATTTAATAATTTCATTTACTTTTGTGTATTAATAATATTACCACTTTTAAGGCAATATCTATAAATTGAAAATTAAAATTTCCGCTAAATTAATACAAATTTTGTAAAAGTTTTACCTTAATATTTTAAATTAACATGACTTTATCATTTACTAGCTAATTGAAATAAAACAAACACTAAACGGTAATAAGGTTGTCAAATACAATAGTGAAGACGGCATCTTCCATCTACAGACAGTGATCAGTTACAGATGTATTATAAGTATAGTTTCTAGAAAAGAAAAAGCTTGGTAAAAAGATTTTTTTTATTTACTCTGTAGACATATAGCAGAAGGAACATATTGCTAAGTCAGCTGCTCCCCACTTTTTGCCCTAACTAAGACAGTGGCAGAACTTAATGTCGACGATTGTCTTGTGACGGAAGCAGAGAGATGAAAATAATTCGTTCTCCCGTAAGAATTGAACCCAGAACCCGTCGCGTTTACAATCAGACCGCCGGTCTATACACTAAATTCTAAACATATCCAGAATTACTACAATTATTGCAGTATCGGATAAACG
>DWMZ01003417.1:0-12768 GCA_018249855.1 Eueides tales michaeli | reverse complement strand
ATCAAAACTTACATGCTTTTGTAAGCTTCGCGGCAGTATTAACGCTGGCGTAGGGGGAGGCGAACGCTCGCCAGAAGTTCCCGCCAAAATGATCGCGAGAGGTAATTCGTGTATGTGACGTTATTTTATTTAATTTATTTTTATTGCTTCAGATTCTAACATTTATGTTTAATACTTTTTGTTATCGTGGCATTTTTTTTAAATACTTTGCTTATTTAAGGCTATTTATGTTAGGTAAAGAAAATAAAAAATATATATTTAGACCATTTTAATATTTATATTTATAACTTAATTTTTTTAAATGGTTTATTTATATTTTGTTATCATTTATTGTTACAGTTACAGTGTTGACGTTTATCACCTATTTACAAACAGCGATAAGTTTTGGTAAGTTTTGAAAATAAATATTTGATTTATTTCTATTGTTTCATTTTCGTTTATCGTTTATCATCATAATTATTTAATTTATCAATAATTCTAAAACATGTACTTTAATTTATTAGAAAATGTATCACCTATACGGTAGGCAACATAATTTTAAATCTTACATATCATTAAGGTAACATATAATACTCATACATTTCCATTTAACAATTTGTATGTTTTTCGAATCCTGTTATCAGACCTAAGAAGTGAGATCTATATGAGTCGTTCTTACAGTCAAATCAATGTTCTCTACGATAAACTTCAATTTTTCATATATTTTTGAAAAAAAATTCAAATATTAAACACAAGTAGACGTAGGAACTATGGAATGAACAAAGGATAAATTTTGAAAATATTTTTTTTATTAGCAAACCAGGTTTTTGTTTTGTACTTAAATTAAAATATATCTTTAAAAGTAACAAACAATTAAAAACTAATATTAATGTACGCAGCTTCTACCTATATATCATATGTATGCATATCATGTAAACGTCTTTGTATGGATTACACAATGAATTCTAATACAAATTAACCAAGATATTGTTCCACTATAGTTTATTATATTACTACAAAATAATATTTAAATATATATTATATATTTTGTTGTTTGTATGATAGTTTTTATCTCAATAATAGTTACTTATTTTATGTCCGCGATCACTCATAGTTTGAACTACATTATTATTGATTTACTCATCTGCATTACTTTTGTTGTCTATTGTATGTTTATTTTAAAAGCAATATTCCAGCTTCACGCTGTATCCCGCGCAAGGCAGGGTAGGCAGAGGGAACCCGGGAACCTAGTGTTAAGACACTCCGTTCCATTTCCGTTCCCCACTTTTCGCCGAATTTGAGGCATTGCGTGTTGGGTGGCGGTACTTAACGCCGCGCTTTGCCTTATTGTCAGAGTAAAACAATATCTAATGCCTATATTGAAGACTAAAGTTTCAGCCAATTAAAGATAACAGTGATTACTATTTTCTCTTTTTTAGTTTCATATTTTATCCTGTACTTAGCAGATGCAGAACCTTGAAAGAATGTAAAATAAATTTTTTCCCCTATATATGAATATGAAAAAAAAAATGGAAAATAATGGTGGAAATATTTGCATGGTCGCGTGGAAGGTCTCAGGCGGAAGCTGATAAATAATATAGTTTCTCGCTCCACATTTTGTGACACAGTTACTATTATGCAGACGTTTCAAATGAATTAAAAGAAGAAATCCAGAGCACTATTGAATTGTCTAGTATTTTAAATTTTTTTTACGATGAAAGTGATAAAGCACTATGTTTTCTACTTTATCGATCTAACTCTATATACCTATATGTAAAGATATTTACAAAAATTATAATAAATGTGTGTACTTTAATGTTTATTGTATGAATATTGTCCTTATATATTTTTAACATTCATGTGTATTAGGATGAGCTAAGGGAACGTTCTGCTACCCATTAATTGCCCATTTTTCAAGACATTGTTAAGGAATTAGAGCTAAAAAACAAAAATAGGTCTTTCCCCCGAATATGAATCTAATACACGCGGGAAAAGTTTGTTGTCACACGTTGTGCCACTATTATAGTCTCTCGGCCTTTATATGAATTTAAATGATTGTAAAACATTTATGTTTATCTAATACCTATGTAGCTATGTACGACCATGCAGTTACTACGTAAATATTATAATATGTACAGGGTAGGCAGAGGGAACTTAGGAACCTAATGCTAAGACACCCCGTTCCACTTCCGTTCCCTACATATTATGACATGTCCCTAAATGTTATAATAAAGAACCAATTTTTACGAAAAAACAGATGTGTTGCGCCACAAAGGCACAGGCATGCGACAGTGTTGGTACAGAGGCTGTAGGTTCGAATCCCAATCGAGATTATCAAATATTTTCATTTCTTCGCTCTGGATACAAGCCAAAGCACGGCGTTGAGTTCCACCATTGAACACGTAATATCTCGAATTTGGCGGAAATTGGGGAACGGAACGATACCACTGCCAACCCTGTCATGTGCGAAATACAGCGTGAAGCTAAAAAAAGGAAAAAAAATCCGAATTTCCCAAGTAATTATATCATAACATATCGACGCTTCTGCTAGACCAACCATTCGTTACGCTCGCCAGTCTCATCAGTATGCACATCTCAAACGCACGCTAAATTTGAACGCCTGCTACGTTAATTGATTATAGATTTGGCCTTTGTTCGGTGTGGAGCTGGTGATTTGATTACGTACGTATTTAATCCACAATTATTATCCGATACTGTTATGTCTGTTTCATAACGACGTGTTGACGCATAGTAATTTATAGTCCACTTTCTTAGTAATTTGACGCAACATGTTGGTGTAGGATGGTATTCTTGTATTACATTGGATATTGCTTTTGTTGAATTCTAATGTGGTTACTATTTTTTTTACTGGAAACAAATAATTTTTAATTTCTTTAAGGTGACACAGTAAGATTATGTCGGTAAAAAGCGAATTATTATACCTTTATATAAAAACGGCATTCGTTTGCAAAAGGGGGACCAAAAAAAACAGTCTTGAATGTATTATTTTTCCATTTATTACATTTTCATACAAAGTTTCCAATGACGGTACACATAACAGGTTCTGCATAACCTGTCGAATTATTACCGTGTGTTTCTACTATTCTTAAGTGTTAATCCACATTCTGTAAAGAAAAATACTTATAAATCATATAAATATTTTAATGGATCTCGATGGAATTTCCAGGCTTAATAGAATTCGTCCAAGGAGGATTGGACATGGAATAATCCTTGAAAAGTCGGGCTTTGTCTATTCTGATAGGAATGTTTAATTTTAGACTAAAAAACGAGAAGACTCGCTAAAAAGAGCTTGTGTCTAAACGTGAAACTGAAATAATAATAATTTAAAAATATCACTGTTACAAGCCAAAACATCTGTCCATAAAATATATATTATTTACGAGATAATATTGAAATCACCTGTAACTACCTACGGGGGAGTAAGTAAACCTTTATATAACTCCATTTTAAAGTGTTTCAGAAAGATTGCCATCAGATGGATTGACTTCACTTACCCGATTGGTTGTTCACAATGTAACTGTGATCCTTTTTACCAGGATTTTGTGTTTATTTAAATTATTTGAATTTTGTTTCGTTTTTATGTGTACATATGCTAAAGACTGTAGCGTAGTATTACTATTATTTTTTATTCTACTTAGTTTGTAAAAAGGCAGAGCAACTAAACTAGAAAACGAAAACTTAGTGCTCTCTGTTCTCTGCTATAGTGGAAACTAATATATTTTGTTGGCGTAGGGGGCACATTTCTCCGATTTTAAACACGGGAAATTGTGAGCCATATACTCACACAAAGAAATTAAATATTTTTGTTTTATACTTTTGAATTTATTAAAAATATTAAAATGACGAATTATCTTTTAAAAGATATTAAAATGGCTTCTCAACCAAAGCGAAAACGTTGGCTGTTTATTTTGTACATTTAATCAAACTGTTGTTTTAATTTTCGTCTCTCATTTTATATTAAGATGGCTCTAAATTTGTGTTTTCACAAAATATTTTAAATAATTCTTAAAAAACGACAAGTACTTTTTCATATTTAAATAATTCAAAAGATATTTAAATAAAACAGTAATAAATTACTTTCGGCTTTTTTGAAGATATTTTGCATTTGTCTTTTAGGGAAACATCAACTTTATATCTGTAGATAGATATTTATCTAGAGATAATTGTGTCTATACATAGCAAAAACAAAATATAATTACTATTGCAAAAAAAAGGAGTTAATTGTTGATAAGTTCGAAAAGGGTGCGAACCACGTGCTGTTTAAAAAAAGAAAAACACAGCCGAAACTACGCGGTGCTTAACGCTGAAATTTGACATAACCTACATATGTACATGCCAAGTTTCAGCGTTCTTGGTGAGTGCTAGTAAATATTATTGGATAATTTCTAAAAAATACATATAGGAAAGGGAAATAACAAAGTATAATAAAACATATTATAATTCACACAAACCCAGTACTGGAATGTTTTCTCTACAACGAATATCAACCTTATACTTTTAAACCATTAAGCACGTCCCCACAAAACCACTATGGGGTAAAACTTAAAATATATACAAAGAAAATCTGACTGTTACGTGAAAAGTCAGAAAAATCCCACCCATACCAAGTGAGAACAGTTTGTCCTCCGTAAGAGGGACAAAGTTTAAAGCCTCGCTACCGTATCTTACATAATTTAGTGTGTACTTTGTCAACTTAGCGGGAAGTTAGTAGATTGTCTTGTACGAGTATATTGTAGGTGTGAGTGCATCCTTTGTTTGGTGTTCTGCCGTTATTAGTATTGCGGATTTTGACTTGCTTATTTCACGTTGTTATGAAAAGTTTTTGTGTGTAGTGTTGTTATTAAGTTGATATAGACTGTTTAACAATAAAGCATTAAAAAAATATATGGTTATTTTTATATATTCTCATCTAGGAAATATTCGTTTTTGGTTCGGTATTTATTTTAATTATAAGTTTGGCGCAGGCTCAACGTCCAATTTTTTTTACGTTTTCTGATTTCATTTCTAGGTGTGGATAACACTTCATCAGTAAAAATATTTTTTGCGTGTTTAATTTATAAGACATTTCAATGTTTATTTTGTGTATTTATCAATATATTATATTAATTGTTACATAAATCTGTTCCTTAATAGATTAATGTAAAAAAATGTTTTTTTTTAATAAACTTAAATTATTGATGGTATCTAATAATAGATAAAAAACATATTAATTAATTGCAAGTTCAAGTTTAATTTAAATATTAAAAAAATCCGAAATAAATTGAAAACTACAACCTTCGTGTGTAGTTTTCACCAAATCAATGAAGGCATGAAATAAACACCTAAAAGAAAATTGTCGAATGTTGCTTTTTTTCCCCGCATATTAGAAACTAAAGACTTTATGATAACAGACACTCTGTTATCAATAAGATACTTTTGTTTCTGACATTTCTCCAAATTCTGGATGCCTTGCGTGTTGAGTAGCAGAACTGAACGTCGCACTTTCTCTCGTTACCAGAGCGATTTAATATATAATCGAATTCACATACAGTCGCGTTTACACACACGCAAGTGCCCCTACGACACGACTGGCCCTGAAAGTCTATTCTAAGGTATTGTATACTAGTCGTCTTTGAACATAATATAAAGGACAAAATTTAAACGCTTGCATAAAATTTTTAAAACACCTTCAGCGTGAGAAACTTTTCATGTATAACAGTAAGTGTGAACTCTAAGAACAGTGTACTAGCAATAACTTATGAAGTCACTCATAAAAGAGCACTGAGACGTGGGCTACAATTTTTCTTTAGAGGAGGGTCAAAGTTTAAAACCTCGGTACTGTCGCTTGAATAATTTACTACATGCACTTTGTGTTGGAAAGTTATAGTATTGTTTTATGGCTTTTTCTTTGGGATTCGTATGCGAAATAACTAAGTGTTTTGGATGACACAGGACACTGACACATGATACATTATCTCTGACAGCTGGTTGTGGTGATATAATATATCCTATAGTTTTATTCGATAAATAGACTATTCAAAATATAGAAAATATTTTTTTATTTGAACTAGTAATTAACGTGTTCAACCAAACGAACGCTTCAGTTTTATAATATAGTTGTAGGAAACGTCTTTACATTAGGTTTCCTCTGGTTGCCCTGTCATACACAAAGATGTAAAAAATATTTTTAGTTGCTTACTTGTTACGATTTGGAATGAAGGTTCAATTTTTTCTATATACTTCTTTTTTATTATTTTTAGCTTCACGCTGTATTCATCGCATAGCTTTTTTTTATTTATTATTATTTAACAATTGATACAAAAATACAATTAACATAACATCTAAGAACCCGAAAACGTTTGTGACGTGAGCTGGTAAGGCATGCCACTTTGTTCTCAATAAGATATATCCGTTCATCACTTTACGCATTGAGGCATGATGTGTTATGTAGCGGAATTTAACGCCGCGTCTTTGTCTCGTTACCATAACGAGGAAATAAAAAAATAAAAGTTTCTTTTCCTAGAGTGAGAATCGAGCCCACAATCGGTTACGTTTACAGTCGCACTCATGTCCCCTGCGCCACAACTAGCTTCAAGGACTATAATAAATATATTTTTTTTATAGTTTATAAAATGCATTGGTTTATAGTATTTTTACAAATAGACCTCATAACAGAGGCTGCCTTTTGTATTTATTTATAATATATACTATAGTACGTATCTATAATATATTCTTAATTAAAATCTGTAATTTTTAATGACGTCACTAAGCAGTTGCTTTTTCCATTGAGTTTTTATGAAACGTATATCGTATGATACATATATGTATGTAGCTATTGCGCTACGTGATCAATTTCAGCGTCCTGCCCCTAATGTCTCTTATTAAAAGAGAAAAATATATATTATTAAGGATCTGTACTTATAAAGTTAAAAACGGAATCCTTATAAGATCACTTTGTTGTACGTTTTACTGTCTTTCAAGATCTATTGGTCCATACATGGGGAAGAATGGACCAAATATCACAAAGGTTCCGTGGCGATATCAAGGAGAAATTAATATAAAATATTCAAGTCCACTTTTTTTGGGGCACAGAAAAAAAATCAAGCTCAAGTCAATGCAACAAAAAAATACAAAAATTTGTGCAACATTCATGCTTAATTTTATATGAAATTAGCTTCGAAGTCAAAAGTTGTTGAGTATTTCCCGTTATTATGAAATTGGACACAAAGTTTCTCACTTTGTGTCTACATTATAAAAAAATGTTCAGTTCAAAGTTTGATCCATATAAATAATTATTAAAAAATAATCATTACGTAGTTTTTATTGTTATAATTTAGGTTGCAAGTTTATGTTTGTCTCAGAGAACTCTCGGTCACTTTCATTCATATATCAATTTAGTTCTTCATAGCGAAGCTATAATAAATATAAATTATTAATATGAAGCCGAATATGAGCCATTGCGTTGAGTAACGGAACTCAACGCCGCACGGGATACAGTGTGAAGCTGAAAAAAAGTACCGGAAGTCCTGGCTTATCTTTATTTATTCAACCGAAACATTAAGTAATATCGTTTTTAATAATATCAATTTTGTAACCCTTATAATTGTTATTAAAACTATCGATAATTTGTCCTCCTTTTTGAAGTGATTTTTATGAATTATTACACAAAATTTAACCAAAAAGGGTTATATTTCAATATGTAAATTATATGGAGCTGTCACGAATTTTATTATAATTCTATGTAATACGTCTACAAGCTATTATTAAATCGTTGAAGGCTATTTTATAGAATGTTGTTAGTAATTTTTATTGTATGAAATGTATATGTTTTGTATCCGTCGTGGCGCAGTACGTGTGTGATAATTTCATTTCTGTTCTTTAGATAGACAAAATGTGAGGCTGCTAACGTTTATTTGCACTTGTTAAATCAAGTTTTTTATATATATTTATATACATATATATATATATATATATATATATATATATATATATATATATATATATATATATATATATATATATATATATATATATATATATATATGTATATATATATATAGATATATATATATATATATATATATATATATATATATATATATATATATATATATATATATATATATATATAATTATCAGTGAATTATTAATATTGCACACACTTAGCCCGATTGTGCCTCTCTATCGCTTGTTCCGACCTCCCTTGCATCCTCCGCTAAGTTGGAACGTGACAGTCAGACGTGATAATTATCGATTTATAATACCTATAATTATCGATTTATAACACGTCTAATTTTGGTTTTAGGTTATCACGTCTAATTAGGAGTTAGTCTAAGTGTGGCGTATAAATTCTGTTTTTAATATGTAAATTCTAATATGTAGGCAGTTTGACAAATGGACCGACCGTTGCGGGTTTTATATGAATGATTTTCGTTGCATCTCCGCTGTAACAAGACAGAGGCATTGAGGTGATACGCAAGAGCTCGAAAATTGAGTTGCGTGTGAGGAACGGAGTGTCTTACTAGGTATACTCTACACTCTATTAGACACAGTGTGAAGTTAAAAAACTATTTTTTAAAATAATTAGTAAAATTTAGTTCCGTTAAGAAAAGTAGGTTTATTTGTACGTTTTCTCTACTTATTTATAAAGAAAAAATGAAACATTTATTTAAGTTACGGGTGTTCAATAATATAAATTTTTTTAAAGCACTAAGAAAATATATATATACATTTTATTCGTTCGTATTTTGGAAAAACAATTCCCAAATATTGACGTCAAATATCTATCGAATGCAGAATTCGGTAGAGAAATCAAAGAACAAATGGCAACTGACTGCATTCAGTGTTCGTTCCACGGAATGGGAGACTTAAATCTGATAAAAGATACTACGCTTGTGTTATTTGAAATTTTCTTCGTATATTGATGTTGTCATGTTCTTTGATTATTATATTATATAAAAACTAATGGCCTTCGTACCTCGATAGTTGTGGGTTTGATCTCAAATCGAGGAAATTAATAATTTAATTTAATTTTGCTGTGGTAACAATATAACGTACTAAATTTAAAAACGTATAAAAATTTGAACGAAGCAGTATTTGAACCCGTGCCTCTTGGAATCCGTCCAAGGCTCTGACCACTAAGCCATTCGTTCACTTGGACAGATTCCAAGAGGCGCGGGTTCAAATCCTGCTTCGTTCAAATTTTTATATGTTTTTAAATTTTGTATTTTTCTTTCCTAAGTGTGGAATAACACTTTAAAAATAGTAAAAATAAACAATATAACTTGTTGCAATATGCTATTTCTGAATAACATATCAATATATATATTAGGTTCCCTCTGCCTTCCCTCTGCTTGCTGTCTAGGTAATTTTGATGGTTTGGTTTTCCAGTCCCAGTTTTCATTACTCAGCAATGTCTGGAATATTGTGCGTTGTTGAGGAAAGAAGTATCTAAACACTAGATCTCTTTAGCATTATATATTATAAAGCATACGAGATAAAACTCGTTGCATTCAACAATGAAAAATAAATAGGATTTGTGATACAAAAATGTAATAAAAATGTATAATATTTTTCTTTTTTTTTGTTCAAGCGGTTCTGCATTTAATCCTTACTTAGAGAAGAGTGTTTATTGACATTCCCTCACTCTGGTAATAATATTAACTGCGGCGTTTAATTCCACCACATCTGACCGAGTGTCTTTCTACTAGGTCGTTTGTCCTTTCCTTCATTATGCGGTATATAGCGTATAGGTAAAAAAAAATATTGAAACTTGTAAATCAAGTAGATAAACTGTTAACTAAGTCCTCTTTATATAAATATCTATACTTAAATATATATGATAGTGATGCATTTTGTACGCAGGTGTATATGCATATGATATCTTAATAATAGTTTATTTATCAATTGATTTTGAAGTAAAAAGCCATAATTCATATTACATTTTAGTTCATAGAATCGACCCGAGGAACAAAGTTGGTTCGCTATGTTATTTTGCTTTGTACATAGAATGTTGAATTCAAAATGGTTATCTAGAAAATATAAAGGTTATTTATTGTGATTGATTATTTTCTATTATTCTTTATAAAATTCTATCGATGCTGAGTGACTGACAGATAACGCGCAGACCAAAAAAAAAATACAATTTAAAATTTAGTGTACCAAGAGAAAACAACAAAATTTTCCATTTCACGTATTAAAATCGACGCAAAGAAAATTGTGGGTGAATCTTTAAATATTTTTTTTTAGTTTCACGCTGTACCCCGCATACAACAAAGGCATTTAAAACCTATTGCTAAGACACTCCATTCCGTTTTCCACATTTCGCTAAATTTGACGCAATGTTGAGATTTCCATCGTTGTCAGATCGAAACAATTGAATTGTTAATTTACCCCAGTGGAGTCAAACCCTCAACCTGTCGCGTTTACAGTCACACGCTAGTGCCCCTGCGCCACGACAGTCTTTTTAATAAAAATGCGTAATAATTTTATAGCGCCATTTTTTAAATTTCAAATGTCTGTCTATTTAATACTCGACTTGTTCCGTTTACACTCGCATGTATGTGCTCAGCGCCGTGACAGGTTTCGAAAATAAAATATAATTTTATAATGTCTATGTAAATATTTTAAATATCTAAACAGTAGCGCATCTTGAGTGGCGTTAGCGTTATATCGGTATAATTTGTTCTTACCTACGGCGCGCCGTATCGGATGCATTCCCACGGGATTCAACTGAATTTGTCCCGAATTATTGATGTGTGCGCTTCAAACTCCTAGTGAAAATGTAGACGGTGGCCCGACAGTGTCCTATGTACGGAGATTTTGTAGGAAATTTGTGTGCATTGGAAATGGAGACGACTGTGAAATGATTTAGTCGCTTACTGCTTGGAAATTCAAATTTACTTTGATCTTATTTGATACTTCTTAGTGATTAGATTGTTAATAGATATTGTTGGAGGTGGTAGTTTTATATTTTATATTGTTGAGATGCTAATGTGCCATGTGCCGTTCATTTGTAACCTCTAACGAGAAGAAAAAGGGGCTTTTATATGTTAGTCGTATCTCTCTGTATTTCTGTGGTACGGTAGCTTCTGAAATAATTAATTTTTTGTAAAAATCAAATTAGTAGCTTATGCTACTAATTTGCTGATTAGCTGATGATTTTTACGGTCGGTGTTTTTTTTAACAAAACTAAATTAATCAAGTAAATAAAATGGATTACACATACCTACCCCATTTTATTTTCATCATTAATCATATGCTAACTATGTATTTATAAATTAAAATTTGTTTTAATCAAGTCTTTATCTTGCGACAGTTTCATTATTTGCAGATTAATGAATACATCTGTAATATATATGGTCTCTTATGCAATTAAACTTGAACGGAACTAAATGATATTAACAGAGAATTAATACTGCAAGATAGTGTAAAACTTATGAAAAATAAATATATTTCTAGGGGCATAGCAACTTTGCATTATAGTGCTTACAGAAGACCCTCTTGTAATTATATTAGAACTAGAGTAAATAAAAAAAATATAATCTATGGAAAACGAAACTGAAAATTTCCATTAAAAACATAGACAATCTACGGACTACGTTACTTCCATCGACGGTCTCATAATCCCTCTAGGTTGTGAATAGAATCCGTCCATTTGGTGCGATGGCGTCGAATTATTAATGCTCCCAAATGCTATTTGCACCTCACCCACGATCCAGTCGCAAAAGTTTCAGCGAAATTGAACAAAATTGATTTCACTTCGGCAATTGAATATAATATTAATACAGTGAATTTGTTCTGCGCCCGGTGACATGTTAACTTGCCGGGCGGCTTGTTTGACACCAATATTGGTTTGACGTAATTGTTTATAAATTGTTAAACTGTTAACTAAAATGTGGACTATTTGTCGCGATCACAAAGTGAAACGATGTTTGGGTAGGTAACCTTTTATTTTAGTAAGGTCTCGTTATAGCTTTACACTGTCTCGCATACATCAAGGTATGCGGATGAAATTCGGAAACTTAGAGCTAAGCACTCTGTTACTTCTCCACTTTCCGCTGAATGCTGAAAGCATTGCGTATTGTATGGCGAAACACAACGCTGCGCTTTGCCACGTTACCTGAATAAGGCAAAGAGAAACTTGAACTCAACAAGTTATTCTACCTAAAGGGCAGAAAAGGAAATAGCTCAGTCGCACTGCGCGTCGATGGATAAAGAACATATACATTTCATACAACGAAAATTACCAACAACATTCTATAAAATAGCCTTCAATGACTTAATAATTAATGCCTTGTGAACGTATTACATAGAATTATAATGAAATTTGTGACAGCTCCCTATAATTTACGTAATGAAATATAACCCTTTTTGGTTCAATTTTGTATAATAATTCATATAAATTACTTCAAAAAGAGGTCAAATTATCGATAGTTTTATTAAGAACAGTGTTAAGGTTACAATGTTATAATTATTATCATAAATTAAACTATACTTCTCAATGTTTTGGTTGAAAAAATAAATGTTCGGCAATTTTTTTTCAGGCGCAAGCGCGAAAAATGACTAAGAGTTCTCTAATACAAACACAAATCTGTAATCTGAATTATAACACAAAAAAGAATCAGTAAAACATACAATGTAATGACTTTTTTTTTCCTAAAAAATACATGAAAACGGACAAAAGGAGCTAGGATACGTATACCTATATGTATCATACGATATACGTTTCATAAAAACTCAATGGAAGAATAAACTGCGTAATGACGTCATTAAAAGTTACATATTTTA